>JAOTAV010009529.1:0-27852 GCA_026546445.1 Cyclargus thomasi | reverse complement strand
TCAGCCAAATCTGTTCTGCCGTTCTTGAGTTATAAGTGGTGTAACTAACACGACTTTCTTTTATATATATAGATATTCGAATTGCTTTATGGGATTTATATTTCTTCACTTTATAAGAAAATATACACTTGGTCTACTGGGCTAGTGGACTATAGATCTAATAGGCCTAAGGTCGAGAAAACGAAGTTGCATTAACTTTTAGCCATTGTGCACATGACAGAATGCTGCAGGGCGGGGTGCATTTTTCATACAAATGTTTTTTTGTAGTTCGCGATGGGTCGTCTTGTAAGAAAAGTGCGGGCCGTCCCGCAGCGCCCCGTCACAGTCTCGCGAAGCTTTATAGAACAAGATAATACTAAGTTATTTACTTTTACGCAGCTCACCCACTCTTTAGTGAGCTATTCTTAAACCGAACGGCGACATTAAAATATAAAAAAAAAATCAATTAAAATCAATAAACAATGAAAATTGAAGTCCGTCCCCCCGTGACATATCCCTCCGTCAACTTCTGGTTTAAGCCAATTACGGGCAAAGCCGGGCGCAATAATGATGTAACCTCGCGCCCTCCGCCGCCATACTAAGGGCGATGTTTGTTTTTTTGGTGCAAATCTTTTACAAGGTCGACACTTTGAACTTTTTAATGCGTCAATCTTTTGATTCGAATTTCATAAACCCCTTGGAAGCGACACGTAGTAATAAAAAGATGCTGTCTAAAAGATATTTCACTAAATAAACTCATTTACTAACGAAGCTATTTATGCAGCAAGGTTACTATTGTTTTTAACCGACTTCCAAAAACAAGGAGGTTATATGTTCGGCTGTGGATATATATTTTTTTATTTACGAGAAGTTTTGATCTATCTTATAGAATTAAGACATTATTTGCAAAAAATATCTCAAAGTGTGTTTGTTACAATAGAAATCCTCATATAACATTCGTGTTTCTATCATAATATTACAACTTAAGACATTAGTGGAATTAGCAGGTACATAACTAACTTTTTAAAAAACTCCCATTTTTTTTCCTAAATAGATTCTTGACAGAAAAAAATATTTCTAACTAAAATTATGTGGATTTGAAATACGTAAATCTAGAACAGTAGCTAGTAGCTACACGATTAAGTTACAAGATTTGTTTAAATTTTATGATAAAAATTGAGTATTTTCACAAAGACTGCAAAATATTAGTTATCTGCTTCTTCCACTTATATCTTCAATTGTTTTTTCTACATAATTACGTTTCAGGTGGGATAATAACTTACAAAAAAACAATCTATACTTATATTAAAATACATTCTGCATACTATGAGATGGTAATGAAACTCCAGGTACATTTACAAACAAACTTTACTAACCACCGTGCAGGGTAGATATGAACATTATACTATCGTCAGGTTGCAGCTCATATGCCAGTTCTCCAAACAGTTCCCAGTCAGCATCATTGATCAGGACCAGAATACCCGGCCGCACTGAGTCACCCTAACGACACACAACACTTTATTGACACTGATATAATTGCATTAAACAAAAAATTTATGTAACATTGGTGTCGCCACACACAAGAAGAGGTCCGCACTTTAATTAAGTTCTATTCATTGTCCATAAAAGATTGTATTGTTAAAATTGTTGTGAATGATACTATGAGGCTGGCATGGATGCAAAGTGCATCATAAGCCTCGTCGAATATACAATTTTAAAAAATATAGCATTAAAGGAACCATATTATACATCCATAAGATGGATCTTATATCACTAGCCTATTGACAACTAATATATTACTTCTATTTAAAATAATAAAGGTCAAAACACATAAGAAGAAGTTATTAATATGTCAGAAAAGTACAGCAAACCTTGAATAGTTATAAGCTGTAGAAATATTTTTATTAGTAACAGGGTTTAGCATGTTTGTTGAGAAAACTAGTCAGTATACAACTAGTCAGTCAACTTATGAGATAGTATTTTTATATTTACTAATATTTTTATCTGCCAAAATTTACCTGTAGAAATAACTCAGGTCGCTCTCTCAGTAAATTATCCTTTATCCAAACAAGCAGATCTTTAATTGTCCATGTTGTATGCTGGCATTCCGGAAAATACTTCTGAAGAGCCGGCAACTCGATATCTCGTTTCTTCACCTTGTCAAATAATAATTCAGCTCCACCACCAAAGAGTAGCTGCAGTTTTAAAGTATCAGCCATTTCTAAAAAAAATTGACATCAGTCACGGCTCATGATCAACGACTAATTAACTTTAAGCTAATAAGGATTTTACAAAACCATTCTAGAAGGGCTATTTCAAACTATTTTCACATACTTAAATATGAAGAATAGGTAGTATGTACAATAATAGATAAATAAATATTAATGCTGTATGTTGATATTCCAATACCTTTTTAATTATACCTATTACAGCTTGATAGGCATAAATAAAAATTGAGAGGATTGATAATTTATCCTAGCTTGATAATCCTTACTTATGTTACAGAAATAAAATTTTACCACGGATAACACGAAAATGAGACAAAAATAAACATTGGGAGTATCATTTAGGTTATGTTTATAAAATGTAAACTGTCAAAATATGTTACTGTCACAATCGAATGACATTTGTTTTTTTTTATCAGTTTTAAATTTAGGTCAAAGTTTCAATCTTAAAAAAAAAGAGTTTAGAGTTCTTGTCTAATCAGATGCAAATTGCTTACAATAAAGAAAAGCGCCCTCAAAAGCAAGCAAGTCTTTTTTGCCAAGAAAAAATTTAATACAAGTCTAGATACTGATGGTCGTATCTTCAAAATTATTTAGTTATAAATTTAGTTATCTTTCATTCTCGTCGTATGAAAGCAAACCTATCTAATAACAATACCATCAAATTGAATTCCTATACAAACATTTCATATTCAAGGTTGATCACAACAAAAACATCATGATACTTAAACACTTTATTCAATCACTCGTATAGATTGGGATGTTTCTCTATGGCTGTCCTGACTTCCTCAGGTAGCGAGGACTTTTTGCTGCTAATGAAGAACTTTAGGGTCTCTCGGAGAGCCGGTGGGAAGTAAGGCTCGTCGATCTCCTGCGCCAGCGCTATGAAACACGGTGCTATCCTCCATTTGATCTTGTACTCTTTGTTTTCGGACTGAAAAATATAAAAAATTAGGTATTAGATGTATGCTTTATTTGCAAAAACTTCTGTAAAATAATTACTATTTTACAAAAGTATACAGTTAGATATAGACAAAAGCGTGCTGTCACATCGCGCTGTCTCTCTCGCACGCTCTGTCTGTCTCACCTTGATCAGCGTGAGCGCTCGCAGCAGGGCGTCGGCCAGCAGCCAGCTCTGCTTGGCGCGGGTTACGAGCGCTGGGAACAGACGGCGGGCGCTGGTGGCGGCGCTGGCGCTCTCCCGCACCAGCCCACACACGCAGCAGACAGCCTCCACGTACGCTTGCGTGAAGCTCTCCGCATCTTTTATCGGCTGGAACGAAGCATGGATCCTATTATTAAGACTTCAATGTCTGGTTGCCTGTCTTTCTTCAGGCTGTATCTTACAGACGGTAATAACAAGATAGTTGAAATTTTCTCACAATATGTATTTTTGTTGCCTCTATAACAAACACTAAAAACAAAATAAATTAAATTAAACATTTAATTTATATAGAGCTCTCATACAATGAACGTATTTTTTGACGATATCGTCCTATTGATACTAGATGGCGCAACAGTACGTCTACATCGCGCTATCAGTTGATACGCCGAGACGATTTAAAACTGTTCAACTTTCAGAAAGACGTTTTCTTGATGTCAATTTTTTCTGGTAAGGAACCCTTCATTCGTAAGTCCAGCTCGAACTTGGCCGATTTTTATTTATACCAACATTAACACAAACTAAAACACAGCACATTTGCTTACAGTCAAGAGACTGAACTCAGATTAAATGAAAATATTTTATGTCTTTGAAATAAACTAACCTTGAGATGTGTATCAATCAGTTCAGTGACATTGGGTCCCAGCTTGATCAGGTTTTCCACAGTCGGCTCTCGAAGGAACTTCCCCACATCAGTGTCCACCTCTTCAATTGCTAGAATTTAATATGTATGTTTAATTTGTATATCATTACTGTTATTATAAATAGGAAAGTGTGTTTTTTGTCATTTTATCACTCCTAAACGAAGCAATGAATCTAATTGATTTTTGTAAACTTAGTTGAAAGGATAGGGAGTAACGTAGGCTACTTTTCGTTTAAAAAAAACATCATAATTAAAATTATATTTTTTTACCAATTTTCGAATTTCACGCGTGCGAAGCCGAGGGAAAAGCTGGTACAGTATACATTTACATCACTTCTCATTATTACCTTAATACAAGAGCTTGGTAGTATGCATACACATTACACATATTAGCAATCTGAAAGTATAGTTATAATATGTAAAAACTAACCTAAATCTCTGTACGCTTTATTTCTTTTTTTCTAGGTACTGATCTCAGAAATAGTATTGTACACCTTCTATACCTCCTCATGCCTAAGAAATACAATGCTCTCCCAATCTAATATTTCTACAAGTAAAATTAAAAATAATTTACTAAAAATTATTTCACTTTTTTTCATAGCATGACATGATTTAACTATAACATACCAGAGGAATCCAAAACTTTGCCCATGTCTAGCACGGTGTCCAAATGCTGAGCATCTTCTGTGGCGCTGTCTTCGGAGTGATCATCCTCAGACCCTGAACCGTCCTCGTCTTCGTCTGACTCTGATACATCTGGAAATATTAGTTCATTTATATAGACTATTGAAGACACACATATACTACCAAAATCTTAAACCTTCATGCAGAGACACACAGCATTGGTGGCAAAAATTTGAAAGATTTTAAGAATTAGAATGTTGATGAACAACCTACATAAAAGTTGTATCGAAAATTATTTTATTTCATTAATATTGGCAGGGAACATTTGTCTTTTTATAATGCCTACTAGAGAACCCGACAGACGTTGTTCTGATAATAATGGTTTGTGAATCTAAACCATTCTCAAATCCCCAAAACACACACAAAAAAAATACATCAAAATCTGTCCAGTCGTTTGTAAAGAGTTTAGTGAAAAACACGCACACAAGAATTGTTGTAATATTTATATTAAAGATTTTAACCTGCCAAAATTACACAGTTATGGAATAACGCATAGGTAAAATGTTATATTACCCGGAGCAGCAAAATGGATTGCGAGCTGGGTTTACAGGCCATATTTACAAGTCGTAATGGTTCGGAAATACATAACTTTATACTTACATTCATCCTCGCTACCCTCACCATCGCTCAACTCGGCGGACGGTCCCAGTTTCTCTTTCATGGTCTTCTTGTTGGCAGCCCCACCTAAGCTGTTACCTGTAAAACACAAAAATACTTAATGCTCATATTCAAGCGAATCCAAATCCAATTAAGAAAGTAGCCAAAGTCTAAATTGCCTTTACATAAAATTTGGTCAGAAAATATCACTGGCTATTTTTCTGTTTATCCATTTGTACACGCTTATCTCCAGAACTACTGGGCGGATTTGAATAAATCTTTTTTTGTTTAATACCTATTAGCTCCAGGTGACATATAGGATATTTTTTATCCGGGAAAAATGTACAGTTCCCGCATGACATACAAATTTTTGCGTAACGAAGTCGCGGGCACTAACTAATATATAATATAGAGGTCAGTGTTCACGTGGCAGTGAAGCGGCAGGCGCCGTCCCAGTTACGCTCACCCACACATAGGGCCGCGCGGACAACTGAGTCGAACTGACTTAGTGTTGCCAACTCTCAAAAATATAAGTCAAAACCCCCTAAAACTGCCATTTAAAAAAAAATCCTATAAATTCCATGTAATAAAAATACTCGAAAATAGAAAAAAACTTGCAACAGAAATCCGAATACATATATTAGTACTAGTGGTATTGATATTATATGACGACGCCGATTATTATTATTGCATTATTTGACCATTCATAAATACTGATACTTACCATTTACATATCCCGATGGGATAGGATTTTCAATTTTTAATATAAATTTAAATTAAATTTTCTGGATTGTATTGTTAAGAAAACCGCCTAAACCCTTAAATATTTCAAACCCCCAAAAAAATCCCCACTCGCTAATTTATCCCCTAAATTGAGGGGGAAAACCCCTAAAGTTGGTAACACCGAACTGACTATACCTGCGAGCACGACGCGCGTCAGTCTTTCGCGGCTGTCAGTCGGCGCGGAGAGCGCGTCCACCAGCTCCATGCACGCCGCGCGACCGATCTCGTTGTGACTCAGGTCTAGGGACTGTTGGACAGACATACACTATTATTTATATTTAACCTAACCTGCTGAGTGGGGGATGCAATCTCGGCTATTCTGAGCGAGATCAGTCTCGGGGGAAGGCGAGATTTCGCGAGATTGAATCGATTTTATTATATATAATTTGTTTTTGTTATATTTAATAAGGCACGTACGTCAAAGTTTATCTCTTAAAAGTTTTTCATCTTTTTATGGCGCTACGGCTGTATAACCATGGCCAGTGTCAAGTAAAGGCGGGAAATCAATTATCTGGTTCCAATAATTTTTAGCGACGTTGCATGTAATATCGTCAGGTCTAAGGTCGTTTGTCCACCATCACCGTCAACCGAGAACAAGATTTCGGACTGATAAAATGCAACTTTATGATCTATGCTATAGGTTTTATTTTCTAGCGACATTCTATCGTTCATGTCGTCGACGGCATTATTGGCGTAGAGAAAAATTAAACCTGTAGTCTATGTCATAAAGTTCCTTTTAAAGTTTTCTGTTTCTTTGGATGTTTGCCGGTCATTGGTGTATAAGAGGCCTATATAAAAGGTAAGCTACTAACTTACTACTAAGTTTAAGTTAAAAAGAGCTTGCTTGCCCCCTTAATATCATAAAAAAATATAAAAATTATACAAATGTTTTTTTAAGAAAACTAAATACACTTACCTCTATCATAACTGAATTCTCTTTTATGCTCTTGGCCAGCGCCATCGCTCCTTTACTCTTCAGCAGACAGTCACCAAAGTTGATTGACTTGAGATTCTTTAATCTAGATTTAAAAAAAAAAGAAAATTATTTGTGCTTGTAATGCCATGTTTGTAATAAAATTAAACTTACACTGCAAGGGCCTGTTTCACCTCTCACAGATAGTCTATCCACAACTTTATTTGACAGATGTTGTCTGGAGAATTTGACAAAAAATTGTAGTTTAATTTAATAAAAACTTTATCAGTAAGCGGTGAAACAGGCCCTATATATACCATTTTATTACAATAGTGGCGTCACAGACCACAGGAGGTTGGCAGCAGTCTTATTTATAAAATTGCTCTATACCGCGTCCCAGGACGATGGCAGAATACATACGCGGCGGAGACAAAAAAGTTACCTACTCTGCTAGTACTAATGGCAGCTGGCTGGCAAAATGTCACAGGCCTGCCAAAATGTAACCAATAGACAAGTAATGTGAGCCATCCGCGTCCGAAACTTATCAGTTTATTACCACTGACAAATTAATCGCCAACTAACGCTCGCACTAAAACAGTACGCACCAATAAGAGACCCGTGTGTACGTACTTCGATACTCTACCAGAGCGCAGTTTTGGCATTTTTTTCCCAACAAAACTAATAAAATTTCCCCTCTTTTGGTTTTATGCTCGATGTGGGCCACCGACTAAAAGGGCCATGCGCAAGAAAAACAATGAGCCCAGAAATATTTGTAGTATTATTTAAATTTTATTATTAAAGTGACGTTATAGCTTAGGCATTAAAATAATGAGCTGCGATGGGTTAATCATCCCCGGAATTTTGCTCAAGCGGAGAGTGGAGCACCATGGGGTTTTAGTGGGTATTTCCCCATGCATAGAAAAATGCATCAAAAGAATATGCCACAACTCTCTAATGATATAACATAACTTCTCTACCATTACCTTGGCAAGGCTGTGGCAATGGCTTCTGCTCCCTTGGGTCCGATGGTGTTGTCATTCAGGTTGAGGCAGGACAGTTGTGGGTTCTGTTTGAATGCTTCCGACAGAGCCGATATACCCACATGGTATATACCATTCTGTGGCATCGCTATCTCCTCCAGTGTGCCCATATTCTGTAAGAAAACAATACTTTTAATTATGGGCTTTCCTCGGCCATTCATCTAAAAAAAAATTGACTAGTCTCAAGTTTAAACTTGAGAACAACAAAACCAATTTCATCATCGATAAATGCCCTATTACTCACTTGGAATACTCCAGCCAACGCTTTAGCCCCGTCATTCTCCAGTCGATTCCGGCCGGCAATGAAAATACGAAGTTTCCGCGGGTTGGCAGATAACGCTTTAGCCAGGAGCTTGCCACCGGTGATACCAAGTCCATTGTTGTTTAAACGTAGCTCCTATAAAATTACAATATAACGATAAATTAAAGTGCACCAAGAGTTGAGCCACTGCAGGATTTATCAGCCAGTTTATTTCTGCCACTCGATATATTCTATTAGTAACTTTAAAAACAGACTAGACAGATATATGAAAAATCATTGCCAAAATGCTCAAAGAACAATTACATACATGTGACATCAGCCCCCTGATTCACGAAGCGATTCCGCGCGGATTCGTTCCCGATGTCGAAAACTTCTGTTAAAAGTGCCAGGAGTTACCGTGAGAACGTTTCCGTTTCCGCGCGGAATCGCATCGTGAATCAGGGGGCTGTTGTCTCAACTGCTTGCCCGAATAAACATAATAATAATAACTTCCAAAGTATCAGACAAAGCCAGCAACTTACATTTGTGTTAGTGTCAAGTTTATCATTAAGAAAGAGAACTTTATTTTTATATTTTCAGATGGATTACAAATTTGCATTTAAGCTTAAGCCATTTTAATATTTACCTCTAACTCTGAGCAGACATCACTTTGCAGGAGCCGAGCGAGACCCTCAACTCCAATAGGTCCGAAGGCATTGTCACTGAGATCCAGAACAGACAATCGGGCTCCCGCCTCAATCATACCATCCCCTAACGCACTCTGTAATATTTAAATTTTTTTATTATGAATCTGACTGTTTTCAAAATAAAGTAATAAAAAGCTTTTGGCATACACAACAGTATTATAATATTATTATTTTATGACTTATTTAATTTAATTAACCAAATTAAACATTACAAAACAAACATTTGGAGGACAGAGGCAGTATTTAATATTTTAAATATTAAATACTGCCTCTGTCTCATCATGTCATTATCATGTTAAATAATAATAATACTCATTAACATGGTGGTTTATACAATCACACCATAACTTTTTTTAATTTTACTATTCCAAATACTCTCAATTTGTGAACATCTTAATTTCATGCTAGAAAAGATGAGGGTGAAAGAAAGTTGATAAATAACAATAATAATTTAAAATAGTTGTTTATAATAGGAAAAATGTTCAGTTCCTCATGGCCAATAAAATAATACTTTCTAGAGCTGGTGGTATCTCCGTTTTCATTCTGCCGGTGAACATATCGGAAAATCTTGCTGTTTTCAGTTCTGGGTGCTTCTCCAGTGCTTTGGCTATTGCTTTAGCAGCTTCTACGCCTAGTGTGTTTCCCGTTAGGGTCAGGTACTGAAGATCGGAGCAGGCATTTATGGCATCTATGATTGGTTTTGCTACAAACAATAAATTAATTCATTCATTATTATTACAAGTTTAACATAATAGTGGTAAACACAGTTAATAGTTTAGTAGCTTGTAGTTGGATTTGGTAAAAGGAAAAGGCACAGCATTGTTATTACTGTAATATGTTTTACAAGTCTGTATGTATCTGTACTGTCTATATATTTATTTTGATGTAATTGTAATAAAATATATTTCATTTAACAAGTTAAATGTATAATATTATTCTTTGTGAATAATATCTAAATACACACAATCCATATCAAGCTGCAATAATAAATTTATTTAAGTATAATATAGTCTAGAGGAGATTATTATTTATTACTAAACCTTTGTATAAAAATAAAGAAATTAACATGCAGCAGTTTACAGGTTAGCCTTTGTTAAGTATTCAAATTACAAATTTGAGCTTTCAAATACGCACAGGTTTAAAAGTATTACGAGGTATTTTTAGTATTGTCTTCAAATTATGCGTAATCAAGTTAATATAATATAAAAGACGTGTTTATTTACCATCGGCAGCGGTGTCCAACTTCAATGATTTTCCGGAAAAGTCAACACCACACACTGGTCTATTAAGGTTTCCCAATACCGAGTTTATTGAATTGAAATCAAACGAAGTCATTTTATTGATTATATTAATAATTAAAATAAGTTACAACGTAAAAAAAATAGTAAAACGCAACGGATTTTCAAAAAAACTCGCACGCTTGACGCCGCTTATTAACTGTCAAGCCTGTCAAATGTCAAACAATACTCAGTTATATAGTGCGTCAAAAACGTCTTGAAGGGAACCATTTTTTTTCAATAGCAGCAACACTGACTTTTGACATTTGTTCTTATAGTTATAATCAATTTATTTATAACATAAAACATTTCTTCTAGACTCTTGTTATAATAAAAGTTACTTACTGACATACGTAGTCTTCCTTCCTGGTCTGTGTCTCTGTCCTCTGACATAGAATTTTTGTAAGCAAACATTTTCAATACGCATTGATTTCGCAATGTAAAAACTACATTTTATGTGATGAATAGTGAAAAACAAATAGTATCCCTTATAAATACGTAGTATCCCCTACTAGTCTGTGGTGAAAAACATTTGTAAAAAAACTAAAATAGATGTGGAAGTGCTGAAATTTCAAGTGTTTTCAATAAAGAAGGAGAGCGAAACGCATAAATATCAAATTTTAATCTTTTTGCTTTAAATCGAAAAATTGCCAATGTAGCAAATAATAATTATGAATGTATTTTAGTAATATTATGGTAATTTTAGTAAGTAAAGTAATTTTAAGTATTCTGTGTAAGTATTTTATGGTATTTTAAACAAACATTTCTATATTAGCGGCTTCTTTACATGAACAATGAACTGTTAAAAATAGATTTATGGCTCTGATTTATGGTATCGGTCCTAACAAGTAACAACTATTGATAGATTGATACTTAATATTTATTTCTTTTTTTATTAAACCCTTTTAGCAAATTAGCCCAAATAGTTAAAAGTTCCTATAGTTCATGTAAAGATATTCTTCTACGATGATATTGAAATACTCATAATTAATTTAAGTAGCACGACATAATAATCCAAATATACAGGACGAAAACGCCCCTGACACTACTTACATGGAGAGAGGATAAAAATAAATGACGGCTGCAGTATATCTTCGTCGGTTGCCTGGAAGAAACTGCTTCCAGCAGTAACGCTGCCGTTTCGGCGGTTTCGGACCTTTTTTTGTTTTTTTTTCTGCTGTAAATAGTAAGTGTAAGAGTTTTATATTATTCAAAGTGTAATATATATCCAACCTTCACGCCATAACGAGGCTACTAATCGATTTGATTTTAAGTATAGATTATTATTATTATAGATATTATTAAGTGTCAAAATCTTTTATAGTTACCGGAAATAGTGTGTCCATATGAAACACACTTCTGGTAAGTGGCGACCCTATTAATTTCTAAACTTATTTGACAGACTATAATACTAATTCCTAAATTTACTTTATTTAATTAGAAGTTAGAACTGTTAAAACTTCTACGTCTACGGCCAAAAAATATTATTATGACTTGACTGTTGCTTTCGCTATTTCACAGTCGACTGTCGAGGACTCGCGGCACGAGGGCTGAAGCGAATAGCCTATAGGAATATTTTTAAGGCTAAAACGCACTTGTGAGACGCGCCGCTCCACTCCTTCGGTCTGCTCCTCGCTGCGTATGTCAAGTGCATATCAACATTTACCGTGCATATCAACCTTTACCGTGCATACCTTTAAAGCGGCTGTATACTCTCGCCGAGAGCTCTCGGTCGAAGCTCTCGTGGCAAGACTTTCGTACTTTAGTTCTTTTTATTGAGGCTGTAAACTCGCCGAGACGCAGTGAGACCACCCGATAGCGAGAGTAAATGGTTGCACTCGCCTCATCTCGCCTGTCAGCTATCTACGAGAGTGTACAGCCTCTATAAAAGTGTCATTGTCCGGCACGTCGGCACCACTGTACTCCGTTTCGTCCTATGATCCTGTAAGCTGAGTGGAGTGCGTACTGGCGACTGACGAGTACTGAGTGCTGACTGCTGACTAAAATTCTAAGCCTGTCCGTCTCTGCGTCTCTTTGTCTTCAATCTATATCCGAAAGCAGTTATAGCTAGACAGTTGTTTCCAAGCCATTTCCAAAATTTTTATTATAAATATAATAAAATATAAATGGAAATAGCATGTAAATAAATAATATAGTATAATTTAATCTATATTTAAGGGGGTATGTATTAAAAAAAAACTTTGGAAAAAAAGAACGGTTCCCACACAATAAAGTTGCAGATATGTACTACTCAAGTACTATACTATACATAACGGCTAACTAGAAGTTCACGTAAAACTCGCGTCTAGCAATCAGTTCAAAATCAGTTGGTAGTTTGGAACGACAGTGATCGCTCGGCTACTGATTCGCGTTCTATCGATATCGATAAAAATTTCTTAATTTGACATTTTGTAGTTTTTCATCACTAGTTTGTACGTGACTTTTTGACAATCTACCATGGCGAGTGAGTATTTGTAAAATATTAAACTATTTCATAAATTTTATTAATTGGAATTATTTCCATGCGCACCTGACGACGTCTTATCAGATAGTACTTTGAGGTGTTTATCGAATAAAACTTGTAAAATGATATCTCATTATCGGGTGATTTCAGAAATGTAAATAAGGAATGTTTATTAAATATTCTCTTCTCTTTAAATATAAACTTTGAACCCATAAAAACCTTTAAGTCTGTTTACCTTACATTACCCGGTGTTAAAAACAACTTTTGAGGGCGCTGTGCTAATTTAACTGTGGATTCTAACCTTCAGAATTTCTTACAATTTCCAAAATCTAATTTAGTATTTAAATTAATTACAATTCATCGATTTCCGTATTGAACTACGGAAAGAATTACCACATTTACGAAATTGTTTGCTATTTAAATGTAGCTTAGTAAATTTTAAACTAAAAAATTGTTTACTTACTGTTAAAAAATGGCTTTTAATAATTCTGCTTAGTATCTAGCTATCTGTAGGAAACCTTGAACTTGTCAGTGACCTTGATATCCTTATCAATATGTTTGTATACTACTTTACCCACAGCTTCACTTGTGTATTTGAAAAAAAAAACTTTCATCAAAATCCATTCAGTGGTTTTGGTGTGATTGACACAAACATACATAGTTAATAGTTGTGGCTTGTGGAATGTAACTATTTACTCAGATTACACAACATATATGATGGATACATTGAAATAAAGTTAATGAATCAAGCAATAAAAGCCTAAAACAAGTTTTATTCCAATTAACATTCGGGAACAACAACTCCACTATTTATAATCTTATTACAGTGCACCAGTACTGTAAGAAATTCTGTAAATGAGTTCTATCTCTTGATGAGATTAAATTTTGTTAGTAAATATTATCTCGAATGGAGGATATTACAATATTTCGCTCTACTCAGTAGCTTTAGGAAGGCCAGGCTATAAAAGGCCAGGTAAAGTGGATCACCGCACATCATATAAATTAAATAATTTATAAATCTCTGGTTTCTAAGCCAAAATAATGCAAAAGTTATAACTTCTTGTAAAATATATTTTTTTTATATTGTATATAAAAGAACTATGAGAATGCTAATTAGACTAGATATTATAAAAAAAGTAGCTATAAATTTAGTCACATTTCTATATGAAAAAGTTTTGTGTCTATTTCAAAGTTTTGTATATAATATTTCATAACTTCAATTTTATGAACAGAAATTATGTCATCAAAAGTACACACAGAAATTAAGGACTATAGTGGTCCTTATTTTTTTAAAATGCTGTATGTTAATTTATGATAATATGATCAATAGTTATTATTGGCAAATTAACTCTGGGCAAAATACATTTTTTGTATATTCCTATATCTGTTTTTAAAAAACTGTAGGATCTTTCAAAGGAGTTTTTAAGTTTTTGGGGCAACAGAACTAGTTTTCAAAATATATTTTAAATAAAAAAAAGTTTACAACATTATAAAATTGAGGTGAAGAACTGTTCCCTTGTGAAATATATTCAATGACTGGGGCAAAGGCTTGTTATTTTTTTTTATAAATAAGACCACTTCCTTTACTGATTTTCATTGACAATAATTGCGTATGTACCTAAGTATAATGTATATAAATGGGTGTGTAGACTGCCACTTGTAGTGATTGGCTCAATATATTATAAATTATATTTAAATTTATTCAACAAGGTCGGTATATAGGTATGTAATAAAGTGAATACTTGTTTTTTTACGATTGACTGTCTGTTGATCGAATTATTTTACCTTGGATATTGTACCTATGCTAATAATTGATAATATCATGTAATTGTCGATACCTCTATAAAGCTTCGCTCACATTATTAAGGGGTGCAACAGATTTGGGTGCATTTTCGCGGGGCCATGGCACGAATCGGCCGGCTTGAAATACCATAAGCTTACAACCAGTAAGTGTCCAGTGAGTTACCGGAGGTCCAACTTCGTAAAGGTTTCCTACCCCTATTCCCTACTCTTATGTCTCATAAAAGGCTGGCAACACATTTGCAGCGCTTTGATGTTACAATAGTGTCCAATGGTAAAAGCTATTGTTCAGCAGTAATTTTTCGACCTTTCGCGCATACGTACGTCAATAAAACTTGTATTAAAATTCGGCTCGCCCCGATGCGGCCTGTTATAGTGAGCGCAAAGATTAACATTTGTATGAGATCGCAGTGACGTAGATGCGTGCGTGACCTTCCAAAGGTCAATGGGAAAAAGTTTTGCATAATCATTATCACCATTCGCAGATTTA
Source organism: Cyclargus thomasi (assembly GCA_026546445.1). Lineage (NCBI taxonomy): Eukaryota > Metazoa > Arthropoda > Insecta > Lepidoptera > Lycaenidae > Cyclargus > Cyclargus thomasi. The sequence goes on along the minus strand of JAOTAV010009529.1, from coordinate 12,847 downwards.
GTGCTAAAAAACACTGACAATATTTAAACAAAAAATATAAGATTTAGCCTACTTTTCCTTTGAGGCTTCTTCTTCTCTCTTTTTTTCTCTTCTCTTAAGAGTCTAAGCAGTACAAGTACGATACACGTTTATTAGTACCTACCGTACGCCCCGCAAGCGTTGAGCACGCGGCATTTCTCGACTACCTCTTCACGTTGCAACGGTACGGTGCGGGAAATGTTCGAGGCCCAGGGCCGTCGTAAGCGCATTCAGCGCCCTTGGTGCCCCAAAATTTCAATTTAAATATTTACATACGAAAATAGTCGACCAGAAGGCCTAAAATGGTCACAATAGCAACATTACAAAGGAATTACTCTGCAATTTATTTGATATATTTTGTTAAAAAATAGAATAGTTCTGATAACTCCAAAATCAATTTAAATTGATTTTAATTAACAATTTTATGAAAACTAACAAAAATACGATTTTGTAACAAAATGTACTAAAAGTGAAATGCGGAGCGATTCATTTGCAATATAACTTTTTACTCAACTACTTTTCACACAATTACAATTTATAATTCAGTTTTGTGATTTTCCTAAGCAAATAACTACTAATTTTGCAAAAAAAAAATAATTTCACAAACAATTTAAATTAATTTTGCAGTAACTATTTTATCAAAACTATTAGATTTTTTTAGCAAAATGTACTAAAATAAATAGCTGGGCGATTCCTTTACCATATTGCTATCCTTTATAGGCCTACAGGTGCCCTTTTACACTGCTGTTTTCACCTCATAGTACATACAACAAATTCTAAAGTGCGTCGCTGACAAATGTGCAAACTTACCATAGCGAATAACTACTTTAGTCATGCATTATGGGTGCAATTTCAAACAAATTCTGTACTGTATATTTTTACTTTTTTAAAATGATATTTAGGGGGCGAGCGAGCGGACTGGCTACCTGATGGAAAGCAACTGCCGTCGCCCATAGACACTCCCGACATACGAAGAGTCGCAAATGCGTTGCCGGTCATTTATGAGGGAATAGGAAATGGAATTAGGGAAGTCACCGGTAAACTCACTCAATGAAAGAAACACAGCACAACGCCGTTTCACGCTAGTTTTTTGTGAGACCTTGGTATGACTCCGGTCGTGCCGGCTCATTCGTGCCGAAGCATCGCTCTCCCACGGCAATGAGCATCCGTATCATGTACTCGAGATCGGAAAATGTCTGCACCCTCTCGAGTGCGAACCAAAGGTCTTTCCCAATGGTCAACGGACGCTTTTATATTAATCAGCGTGTTTTATATTTTTTCAGCCGCAAACCCCTACGACCGCCTCCTGAAGACGTTCGAGGTGAACGGCAAGACTTACAGATATTATGACTTAAACTCGCTCGGTGATAAGTATGGTGAGTCTCTGAGTGCCGAGTGTAAATTTTTCTTTTCACATTCGACCGTGAACGCGATTCGCGTTTGCAAAGATTCTATATGGTATTTGTACAGCGCCACCTAGCGATGGTAACGGTAATATGTACAAATCCCAAATAAAATCTTAGTTCACGAAACGCGTTCACTGTCGAATGTGAAAAAAAAAACTCGTACTTAGTAACTACTTTACATGTAAATAGCTGCCTAATGCTCAGTGTTTCTTTTTTTTTTGGCAAGTGTTTATCTACTCACTATCTATTCTTGATTGGCTAGGTAAAAAAAACAATCAACGGCGTCGTAAAAAGACTCCTGGCAGTATAAACATCATACTCCGGGCATATCTATATATAAATATGGGAGCGGAAAACTTTGTACCCGTTTTTTCGAAAGACGCGTAGATGTTAAAGCATGAAATTTCTCCCAGTCATAATTGATATGGAAGAGGAGCGTGGAATACTAATAATTTTTTAAAATATGCTTTGGTCTTGCATATTTTTGGTAAATAAAACGCTACGCTTCAATATATTGACATGACACGATAATCGTACACGAAATACTCTTTTGTTTATAGTTGAAGTCTGTTTTTTTTTTAAATAAAATTTAATGACCTGGTAATGAGACCTTTATACCAAATCGAAGTCTGTGATTGGATTGAGAATATATTATATCTTTTATAACTCCTTTACACGATGGATTTAAAAATGTATGGTCGAATTTCGACCACAGGGCGACCTCTAGTACATCAACGTGTGCGCTCCGTACAGGCAGAAAAGCAGAGCATTGCTTGTCATATGAATTTGGATGTCTTGTTTATACAAAAGTCCCTTTAAGCAACGAAATTTTTTTACTACTTCAATTGAACCCGACGGACGTTGTCCTGCCGGTTTTTTACACTGTGGCTGAAGTACCTCACCGAACACTCATGACCTTAGAATAATCCTATGCCCGATCAACAATATTAAAATATGTTAAACGATAATTAATGAAATAAATATAAAAACTAATGGTTTCTACGTATAAAGTCGGCGACTCAAGGGAAAATACCCTATTTCCATATAAAATGTCTGTTCCCTGCCAGTTGTTTGTAAAGATGAAAGTACTAAAAACCTTCTTCCCCCAGGCCGTCTGCCGTTCAGCATCAGGGTGCTGCTGGAGTCGTGTGTCCGCAATTGCGACAACTTCCAGGTCCTCGAGAAGGACGTCCAGAATGTCCTGGAGTGGGAGAAGAACCAGACCGTGGAGGGCGGAGTGGAGATCGCGTTTAGACCCGCCAGAGTTATATTGCAGGTATGAGTTTATTACAAATATTATTTTAATAAGGTTCGGCATACTGTGCCGGGCTTCAGCGCAAAATTCTCCATCCTTCCATACTAATATTATGAATGCGAAAGTGAGACTGTCCTGGCCCCCGTAGACAAGTGTTAAGCGAGTATCGTGTACGATAATCGCTTGGCGTGTTTTGGTATGGGATTGGCATAGACGAACGAAAAGTCACGTGATCTAGTCAAGTTCGATTATGTCAATCCCGTGCAGAACAAGCGAACACTATAAACGAATTTTGCCGCAACAGATTTGCGGGCATCATCTAGTCTAGTGATATAATAAAATATGTTATAGTGTGTACGCCCATAGAGGAATTAAAATAATTGGTCTATGGTAAGCCTTATATCTATGTCTCTGTCTGTAACCTCTTTACGCCCAAACCGCTGAACTTATCTTGCTGCAAGGTCCCGGGAACGGACATAGGATACTTTTGACCCGTACTATTGTTTTGATGAAATTTGGCGCGGAGTGAGCTGAAATCCTGAAATAATAACAAAGGCTACATTTTGTCAGTCTGTCTGTTTATTGAGCGCCTATATGTCTGGCCATTATGCGCGATTCACGCAAATTTTCAAAGTCCCCGCGGGCAAAAGCTTGTTAGTTAATATACCCCTAGCAAAATACCCACAGTGGCTTTGTCGGCAATAGTATTTATCGATACTCGATAGCGACTACGTAAGTTTTTAGTACAGCAAAACCTTACAGCGCCTCTAGCGGTCACTTGAGGAACAAAATTCTTAGTAATGCAAAACTTTACAGCGCCTCTAGCGGTCACTTGCGGAACTAAATTTTTAGCATGGCAAAATTTTGCAGTGCCTCTAGCGGTCACTTGCGGAACCAAAATCGTCATGCTAAAAACGTACGTAGACGCTATCGAGTCACTATTGCGTCAAACTCGTGTTCGCTAACTACTGGGCTAGTTTGTAACTGCGACTTGTTGGCTCTGCACAGGATCTGACCGGGGTGCCGGCGGTGGTGGACTTCGCGGCGATGCGGGACGCCGTCCGCGAGCTGGGCGGCGACCCTGACCGCATCAACCCCATCTGCCCCGCTGACCTCGTCATAGACCACTCCGTGCAGGTGGACTTCGCTAGGACGTAAGTCGTTATAGGGGACCATCCATAATGTACGTTACGCAGTAAGGGGAGGGGGGGGGGGGGGTAGACGAATTGAACGAAGTCCTTAGTTTTGTGCCACCACGTTACAAATTTTACAAATTTAATTTTGAAAATTGAAATATTGGGGTGGTTTCAGTTTTCTGTGATGTAAAATTGCACCTGTGATAAGGGAGGGGTCTTAAAATCGTAAAATTTGTATGACGTGCTTTGTGGATGGTCCCTAATAAACAAACGAGCAGCAGCACATGATAGAAATCAACTTCCGGACACTTGCAACAGAAGAGTCGCTGTGCGTTACCGGCCTTCTGTGAGGGAATAATCACCGTCAACAAGATTATTTTGGACTAACAAAATGTCACTTTATGACCTAGGCTATACGGTTCATTTTTATCGACATTGGTCTAGCGCCGATGTCGTCGCCGTCTGAAGTGGCGTAGAGGAAAATGAAACTTGTAGTCTATGTCATATAGGAATTTTATCGAGCCGAAATAATCTTGGTCATAGTTGACGGCGGCGGTGGACAAACGGCGTAAAGGGTAGGGCCTGTATTGGGTGTATTGACTACAAATTGGTAAGGGTTGGTCATACAACAGATTTATTTTAGAGCGTCCGTGGCCTAGTGGGTAAGACCTTTGGTTCGCACTCGAGAGGGTGCAGGTTCGAACCTCGGTAGAGGCGTGTTCCAAAGAGACTGTTACCGATCTCAAGTACATAATACGGATGCTCATTGCCGTGGGAGAGCCATGCTTCAGCATGAATGGGCCGGCTCGAACGGATACCACGGCCTCACACAAATCTGAATGGGCCGGCTCGAACGGACTGATAGCACGGCCTCACAGAAAACTGACGTGAAACGGCGTTGTGTTGTGTTTCGTTCAGTGAGTGAGTTTACCGGTGGCCCAACTTCCCTAATCCCCTATCCCTATTCTCATTCCCTATTTCCTCATAAAGGCCGGCAATCGCCCATGGGCGACAGCAGTTGCTTTCCATCAGGTAACCCGTCTGCTCGCTTGCCTCCTAAATAACTTTAAAAAATGGGATAAAAACAGATTTATAAAATAAGGTAAAGATCGAAACTGAGTTTAGAATAAAAATATATCTACCCGAAAATATAACCTCATTGTGTTTTGAAGTCGGTTTACATAACTAGTGATTGGTCAATACAAACAAGACGTGTTGTGTTCTACTAGCACTAGTGATGTGACACTATCCGGGACAATACGAGACGAGTAGCCACCGTGCGGCAATCAATAGGGAGTCAGGAGTCATCGATTAGCGCGCACTGAGACCGGCAATTATATCCTCCTTACAAACATGCCCTGTGCCCATTATCCTATTAGCTTGTAGAAAAGCCCATTCATTTTATTTTTTTTTAATATGAATCGTTAGAAATTTGATGACCTGTCAGACATTTGTATTTTTCATGACGCATTTTTCGATTCCAAATATTTAATTTCTTGACTTTCACTGTAAGATATTTTCGAATGGCATTAATCAAACCCTGTATTCTTTACAATGAAGGTGTGACAATACTTTGGGATATATCACTGTACTTCACAAAGCACTGTAGGTTCCTAAAATATTTCAATGAAAGAACACTTTCTTTCCCCGTCAGTGTCGTTACATTTTGAACGTCCAACTCCAGACGTCGTTTTATAACAATAAAAAATCAATGTTTAATATGAAAATTTGTATCTCGGTCGGCTGACGACCCTCCTAACGTCGTTTGTCCCCGCACGAGGCCCGGGGCTCCCCGGCGTACCTCGGGACTCCCCGGGATCAGGGCCGGATCTACCATACACTTTAGGACGCCGAAAATTCAAAGAGCACTCAGTTATGTCAAAAAAGACGAAAAAGTGAAAAAAGAATTATTATTAAATTAGCAAATTTTGGCTTTTAATTTAATTAAGTTTAATCGTTATATTGGTTTTATAAGAATACGCCTACTTTATTTTCTCAGCATCTCCCTAAGGTTGGCTGGTAGAGAATGCCACAAGGCATTAAGCCCGCTTTTGTGAATATTTGCATAAAGTGTATAAATAAATAAATTGTGAATGCAGATAGTATGCAGTAGAATACAGAAGTAATATTGTGTTGGTTCTGGACGAAGCTTTAAATCCTGCAGTTTAAGGCCCTGCAAATCCTACGATTAATCAAGTTCAATCTAACGTATAGGTGTTGGTAGCAATAATTAATATGACAATTTACAAAAATGCGCAATATAAATCCCTGAATAAAGTTCCCAACTCCCAAGCCAAGAAGATCATGATCCGACACTGCAAGGACTCCCTGGGACTCCATTCTCCTCGTAATATCATCGTAAACAAATATTCTCTGAATATTATCTGGTAACTTGTTAATAAAGATGATATTAGTCCAGGGTCAGAACAATAGGTGACTCTCATTTTATTGATACTTGACACTGCAGTAGAAGATGTCAATATATTTTTAAGAGACACGCAAAATAAAAAACGATTGGATTTATTGAAAGAAGAAATATGTTAATACTAGGCTCCTTACCCTTGACTACGTCCGCGTAAAACTTTATAACTTATTCCGTTTTTTTTCAACATTTATTTATATTTTCAGTTTTTGATTACTGCTTGGCTGGTATTGGTCGTAGCGTGATGTTATATCCTAGAGCCTAGAGCCTTCCTGGATAAATGAACTAACCAACACAAAAAGAATTATTCGATTCCGACCGGCAGTTCCTCAGATTAGCGCGTTCAAACAAACGAACTCCTCATATTATTAGTATATAATGAATGATATTCGTTATTTAATATTTTATGTATTTGATTGCCTCCCTGGTGACAAATCAATGAGGTTTTTTTTAATCAGATATTACAGTGGATGGCGGCAGGAGACATATTGTAAAGGGAATGAAAAAAGGTTAGCGTTTTCGAGACGATCCATTTGTGTGATTGACTCTTGTATATCCAGACCATAATATAATAGCTAATATTAAGTATACCATGGGGGAAATCGAAAAAGAGCCAGTTGACAGACCTACGTCATTTGGTTGAAATATGTCAATTCCATATAAGTTGTGATCTGTCTGTCGTGACTCGCGACATAACGCGACTAACTTACATAGATCCGCAATCTGGATCTATTTCGGTTTCCCTGTTAAAGATCCAGATTTTAAATCCAAACTAATATTATTAATACGAAAGTGTGTCTATCTCTCTGTCTTTTATCTGTTACCTCTTTACGCCCAAACAGCTGAACCGATTTTGCTGAAATTTGGCATGGAGATACTTTGAGTCCCGGGGAAGAATATAGGATACGTTTTATCCCGGAAAAATGTACGGTCAAACGCAATAAACGAATTGTGGCTCAACAATGTTGCGGGTAGCATTCTAGTAATATACATATGAGTATAAAACACAAATTTCAGCCAACACAAAGGCTCAGACGCTCCCCGGTTCGGCTGTCTAATACTTAATTAATATTATCTTCAAAGCCACCCGTTATCGAGTTAACTTCGTCGCTCCTTTGTGAGACCGCGGTAGACTTCCTGCTGTAATATCGTTTTTAACTTGTTTCGCTACTGTATAATTATTATACTGTGATGAACGTTCCGGTGTTATGATCTTCTTAAATTCACATTTTGTAATAGACTTTATAGTAGATAGGAAGTTGATTTTGATAGAAATCTGATTTGATAGAATTATGTATACTAATACCTATATCTATGTCTTATATCTATAGTTTATAGATTATAACTAGAAAAAAAGCAAATAAAAAAGTAAGTAACATTTAAATTTAGTCATGATGTCAAAAGAAAACATTTTGTAAAATTCCTAGCCTGTAAAATAATTTACAAAAAAAAATAAAAATTAATAAACTTGTTTGTGAAAATAATAATAAACATTTACACGCGTTGATGTTTAAAAAATGTTTACGGATTTTTAGTCGCTTCGACGTAACTACGAGATCTACGACGTAGACCGATCTACGGTCATCACGTAGCATTCCGTCCCTCACGACACTGATTGAAATGCCACTTTATGAACTAAGAAGCTGTTGGTTTCATTTTCAACTGACATTTAAACTATAGTCTATTTATTTTAATCGTTTCGCTTGGCAAGGATTGGATAACCGCATTTATCGCTTTCATTTGGTGAGATTCCATCAAGTATTTAGTAAGACATCGAATTTATAGTACATGATTTTTTTAACGGGCTTTTGGCCCACCAAACATTCCCACCACTGCATCTCCTGTGCCGCCAGGATCGACAGCGGTATCCAACCACGAAAACCCGCAGATATGATTTCAGACCGAGGGACTTGCTAAAGTCAGTCATAAGAGCTCTTATAACAGACGATTCAAAAATTGTCGAAAATTTTGAAAACTTTTCCCACATCCCTCATATCCCTCTACATTCCGCCTGCTCCAAGTGAATCCGACACTAATACCGGCTAATGCCATCATTATTTATTCAGTCGGGTAACCATGGCGTGGCAGATTGTGTTATTTTCCCATTAAACTGCACCGCCGGGGATCGGGTTACCCCGCGCCGGCCCGGGAAGCCCCGGGCTAAAAATTCCTGCTTTTGTCAAATAATAAGATATAGATTTAAGGAGACTCGAGGTCGCCCTGTGGTCGAAATTCGACCATAAATATTATAATCTATCTTGTAGAGGAGCTATAAAAAAACTGTAATCTATTTTCAATTCCATCACAGACTTCAATTTGGCATAAAGTCTCGTTACTAGGCCATTAAATTTTATTAAAAAAAAATAAACCATAGACAAAAGAGTATTTCGTGTATGATTATCGTATCATGTCAAAATATTGTAGTGTGCGTAGCATTTTATTTATAAAAAATATCCAAAATAAAGCATATTTTAAAATAATGTTAGTATTCCACGCTCCTCCTCCATATCAACTATAACTGGAAGTAATTTCATGCTTTTACATCTAGGCGTCAAGGGGTACAAAGCTTTACGCTAGCGTATTAATATAGATATGTATTTCGTAGTTGCCTGATATAGGCTAATGCCTACTAGGTAACTTCATTCTTTATCCTATTAATGTAACTGTTTTTTTAGAAATAAAGATTATTATTATTATTACTACACGACGACCGCAAGCCTATTACGCCGAAACTCGTTAATTTCGCGGAAACCGTACATTTTTTGGGATAAAGAAGCATCCCATGTCCTTTTCCGGGACTCAAAGTATCTCCATACAAAACTTTTACCTATCTATACTACTGACCCAATTTGGTAAAAAATTGGTTCATTGGTAGGACCGAAAGCGTAATATAGCTTACTATCTTACGAACTGTCCCGTGGCTACTTCATTGAACTACTTTTATAACTTAGGGATATGAAAAATATATGTTAGCGTAGATTTACTGATTATAAATATAAAATATGATAAAAATCAGTAAAGATGTGGATTCTAATATTGTGACATCAGAATTTTATGTGTAAGATATTTCACCTTACACTGTATCTATTTGCAAAGCAAAGTTCGTTTTGAAATAATTATTTTGAAACTACATTACTCTATTGATTACGGTATTAATGCAGTACAAATTATAATAATAAAGAGTAGTGTAACTCAGCCGTAATCAGGAATTCAAATTGTGCAAAATAAAAAGAAGTTTTACTTTGGCAAAACGTGATACTGACTTACTCCTGTAAAACATTTAAATTATTTTTATTACATCTGTATATTTCTTGTAAAGAACAAATTAACTGAATTGAAGAAACCTTGCTTCTGATGTGCAGCATAGCCTGTGAGCTCCCGGTGAAAACACAGTACAATATAATTATGTTTCATATTATTATGAGTATGTATAACATATTCTACTGTATTTTCATTACACTGTGGTATAACAGACACAGACTAGTCACAAATCTAATCAGAGGTAATCCCGGGACATATTGTCTCCGCGCCCCGGGCTCCATCTCGATACACAACCCTAAAACAGATATGAGATATCCACGAAGTAGATTATTTTATTGTAATATATTTGAAACGAGGAATAAATATATAATAATAATAATAATAATAAAACATTTATTCAGATGTTTTTTTGGTCATCACACAAAGAAAAGTAAAAAAAAAATGCAGGGATTCTTATGACTAACAATGTTATACAGACCTAGCAATTATACGTAAAAAACTATACCATTCCACGCTATAATATAATGTTCATAAATGAAAATTAAAAAAAAAAGGAAACATAAAAAAAAAAAATAATAATCGAGGCACAACAAAATAATTAACAGAAGAAGGCAGGCAGTGCAATGATCAAAAATCGAGTCTGAATTGGTATCCACTCTTACTATACTTTTAGCTATGTAGGGTACAACAAAACTAAATTGAAATATTATAAATAAGTTTAGTAAGTTAAGATTTCTAGTAATATTCCGCGAAATGAACCTCAACCTGTAAGTGAAAATGCGGGTTAACCTCGACGCGCGTTTCGCCCCAACACCGGGGCATCCTCAGGATGTGGACTCCACGAACAACGTTCGTTAAGTCAACTTAACGTTAAGTCAACATCAGGCTATAGGTTTCGCCTGGTTCTATTAACTATATTGTATTATTGATATAAAATTCTTTTTTGTCTAATATAAAAGATGATCGAAAACGAACTTTTAACACTTTAAGCAATTTATCAATAGATTCAATTACACGATCAATAATTTACTCAACAAGATGAATAAAGATTGACGTTATGTTTTATCGATTCTAATTTCTAATACTATGTCTTGTTATAACATTATTGTTAATAATATAAATGGTAGAAAGGACATGTTGTTTTTGCGCTAAAAATTAAAAATCATCTTTTCTCCTTTGCCAAAAAAGTTAAGTATATATCTATATATTACTAAACATTCATATAAAACGGATTTATTAATTAAAACATCAAGACGTAACACACAGACAAACAGACGGACGGACACAATTTCGGATTTCAATTATTATGTAGTATAAATTATTTTTCGTTAAAATTAGATTAGGGATTAAAACAAAGGAAGATTGATTCAACGTCGTCGGGAGCGTTACAAATTGTAACAACTTCCAACGAAGTCGAAATTTCGTTTCGTAATTTTTAGGGTTCCGTATCCGAAGGGAAAAGGTGCTCTGTGACTTCACCAGGCTATACAACAGGAATCGCTGCACAGTCTCCTCGTCACAAATTATATTTCAGTTGCCGCTACATAAGAACAAAAAATAAAATACTAAAAACTAAATAAATAAAAAAAGCAGTTGTTAAGCGCTTTGGGTTCGAATATCGCCGACGGAACAAAACTTTTTTAATGTTCTTGGGTCTTGGATGTGATTAAATATGTGTTTCATAGATATTATTATTTTAAAATAAATTAAGTTTTGGATTCAAATTAAGGATTCACACGGCTTAAAATATCGATATAGTTGTTGGTTATTTGAAATACTCGGTCTTTTATGAATAAATTAATAAACAATAGAACTTTAATACATTTAAAAACGAGCCTCCATACCATAATGCTATTTTTACACTTGCCCAATTTTAACCTTAATCAAATCGATAGGACCCTTCCCGCGCTCCGAAAATTTTATACTTGCTCAGTTTAATTTTTTTATCAATAAATCAGAAATCATTTATTTACTCAAAAATATGGTACACTACGATAACATAATCAGATAAACAGTTCACTTATTTCCTACACCAAGTCGCTACGGAACCCTTTCCCGACTCGCACTTGTCGATTTTGTAAATGAACAAGAGACTCGCCTTTGAAAAAATTAAAAAGCCTCGCGCAGCGGGCGGAATAACGCGGTAATGCACTCTATCAACATTCGCAATTAAAATTAGTCGTATTTTTGAATTGTGAGTTGATGCCGTTTGCCGGACCGCTGCACACGCCTTTGTTGTAGTCGCTGTCAGCTGGTGCGCCCGGCTTGACAATTAGGTCTTTTTTAGGTCTAGGCGGACTCTAAGGCCCGGTCTACGTTTAATTAAGTACAGTAGCGAGTTAACAGAACTTCACACTCGAGAGGGTGCAGGTTCGAGCCCCAGTGTACCAATGACAAATTTTCCGATCTCGAGTGCATAATACGAATGCTCATTGCCATGGGAGAGCCATGCCTCGGCACGAATAAGCCGGCTCGACCGGAGTGATACCACGGCCTCACAGAAAACTGACGTAAAACGGCGTTGTGCTGCGTTTCGCTCACAGTTAGTAAGTTTACCGGTGGCCCAACTTCCCTAATCTTCTATTCCTATTCCCATTCCCTTTTCCCTCATAAAGGCCGGCAACGCACCTGCGCCTCTTCGGATGTCGCGAGTGTTCATGTGCGACGGCAGTTGCTTTCCATCAAGTAACCCGTCTGCTCGCTTGCACCCTAAATATCATAAAAAAACTAAGCGACTAGATATTAGGAGCATATCGATTGTTACAATTATATAATTCATTCATTCATTCATTCATATTATTCATGTAGTTGTAAGTTTCAGCCATCAAATTCACAATATGCTAGCTACACAATTGGGTAACAAATAGTTGACCCATTTCAACACTAATGATGTGCTCAGGTTTTGGCTGCCGAGCTTCGTTAGTACGAGGGGCTCGTTATAAGACTGAGTTAAACTCGCACATGACTTTTAATGACTGCGCGATGACTTTGGCCGCTAGAAAAACAATTTACGTCGGTCCTTAGGTGATAATTGCTGTAAAAAGTACAACAAATTTCAAGTCTTTATTGTGTTGAATCGGAAAATAAAAGAAAATGGCGAAAAGTGCAGTGCAGTTCGCAAAATAATTATTACATGTGCTTTAAAAATTATTTTAAAAGCATCTGAGCAACAGCCGTATTCAGAGACACTTTATTGCTAAAAAACACAGACGTCAAGCATAAATAGTACAATATTTGTATAGATATTATAGTAGTATACGTAACGTCTTATTTATTAAAAATATGTAACATAAAAGCATATTTTAAAATAATATTGGTATTCCACGCTCCTCCTCCATATCAACTATAA
>JAOTAV010009508.1:0-27855 GCA_026546445.1 Cyclargus thomasi | reverse complement strand
GTATTTCTTACTTATTACTAGAAGACGGGACGAACCTGAAGTCCACGCGAACGAAGTCGCGGGCAAAAGCTAGTTTAGTAATAAGGCCACCTTTGTCTAATTTCAAAATTGCATGGTTTTTTATTTCTTGTATGTAATGTTATTGTACCCGTGATTGTGCACAATAAAGTATATTCATTCAAAAATGTTGTGGATAGTGTAACAGATATTTTATAAGCAGTCAAACAGGCCCTTAATCAGTGGCGTAACTACAAGGTGGCAAGTCGGCAAAATACCACGGGCCCCCAGCCGGAAGGGGCCCCCGATCAGACCCCCTAGACAAATGGCAAGTGATTTTTTTACAATAATCGCTTGAAGTGTTTTTGTATGGGATTGACATGGTGGAACGAAAACGAATTTGCCACGGGTCTCGAACGGTATAGTTACGCCATTGTCCTTAATGTTTAAGTAGCTAACTCTTATTTGAGTAAATATAGTTGTGACTGAGAATCAAAGAGCCCTCTTTTGTATTGTACAGGGTGTTATAAAAGTAACTGATAAAATTTTTATAACACCCTGTACAATACAAACGATAATTTTGCCGCACTGGGACGCTGGCCCACAAAAGAAAATTTTTTTTCGCTTTTAGCACTCATGCTTTCACAGTGATTATATACAGGGGACACGGACAAACCCCAAAGACGGTAAAAAAAAGAAGAAAAAAACTAGTTACCAAATACAAAAACTTTTATATTTATAATAACAGGAAGTAGATTTATTATTCGCTGGTAGATGCGTGTCAAAATAAGGCAGAGTGATTTGAGATAAGAACTGACCACCTGTTTAAGACAAAGAGAATACGTATCTATTTTTTTCTTTAAATAAATCTATAGTTATTGAAAAGCAATGTAGTCCAGTTTTTTGATAAAATTGATAACAACAAAGTTACAAGCCTTTAAAGTAATCAGTTATAGAAAGAGACCCGATATTAACTCTGAAGTCAAAGTTTTTTTGTCTGAACTTTACTTTAAATTACTTTACTTATTTTACTTTAAATTTAATCTGAACTTTCTACTCTCAACTTATAACCTGCATACAAAGTTCAGACTAAATTACGTTTTGAGAGAAAGAGACGGGTAGAAAACTTAAATCGTTAATATCTTACTTATTTCTCAAAGGAATTCAGAGATTTTTTGTCATTATGTATATCTTTTTAAATTTTGTTTTACACGCATCTTCCCTATTGCCGTCGACGGGCGAGTATGCCTTTTTTGCCACCGTGCGCGTTGTCCGCACTTACATAGCACACAGTGCGTGTGTATACGTGTCCGTTGTTATCAGGATCTGGCGAAGGCGCTGGCGGTGCAGTGCGTGGTTTTCAATTGCTCCGACCAGCTCGACTTCCTCGGCATGGGCAAGTTCTTCAAGGGGCTCGCCGCGTCAGTATACACTTTTTTAATTAAATAAGGGTTAACGAGCAAACGGCTCACCTATTAGAAAGCAACAGATACCGTCGCCAACGGACACTTGTAACATCAGAAGGGATGCAAGTGGGTTACCGGTCATTTCTGGTCGATTTAGTAATTGGTAGACGCTTTACTAAAAATTCCCATGGATTTATGGAGGGTTAAATAAAATAGCTCGCTCCTTGAAGTTGTATCACTTGCCTACACCTGTGCATAAGGAAGAATATTTAATGGTTGATATTCTACCACTATAAGGCATTAAAACCCGAAACAACACAAATTTAGCGAAGAAATACAAAAACACAACATCACCCTTTCACATCCCGTCAAAACAACCCTCTTCCTTTCCTTTGTTTCTTTGTGTTGAATAGTATAATATTACCACTTATTTGACACATTAAAATAAATAACATTTATAACAAATTAACTGACGATCTCTAGAGTAAACAGAGTGACTAATAGATAACAGTTATAGTTTAATGTTCAAAATATTATTGTTCTGTTATTATAACGTAGGTATAGGTATGAATCGTCAGCTAATGATTCTTGGTTTGACTCATTTCAAGTAGACAGATAGAAAAACTCTTTATTTGTACACAACATAACAACTCAACTTAAATACGATAAAGGAACTGTACAGATTGGCGGTCTCACAGCTAAAAGCGGTTTCTTCCAGACAACCAGATTCTTCCAAACAAGTATTATATTCGTGATTGATTGTATTGTTGGTTCCATGTAGAAATTCATGTTTCATATTTATAAAACTCATTTTTTACACTTTCCACTAGATATACCGTAAACTTGTTGATGCCCGCAACTTCGTTGCGCAAAAATTGAATATCACGCGGGAACCGTAGATTTGCCCGGAATAAAAAGTGTCCTATATGTTGCCCAGACCTAGTGTCTATTAAACAAAAAAAAAGATTTATTTAAATCTGCCCAGTAGTTCCTGAGATTAGCACGTACAAACAGACAACTTTTTTTGTCGATACCTGTTCTATTATTGTTCCTTAACACTCCCACATTGATTATATGGTAAAAATATTAAATGTACAGACACTCCTGACAATTTTACTATTTTATTATATGTATAGATATAGGATATGGTAACAGTGCAAGTAAAAGTATGTATTATTAATGTTCAAGTAATTCTTGTTGTAATATTGTTTAAATGTAACATATTATTATAAAAACAAACAAATAATAACAAAAGAAACACAGACACACCTTTGTACTCACAGTAGCAGCCGAGAAATAGCTTTTTGTGACTTGTATCAGCAAAACACCAGCACCACAAAGTTAAAAGAAGTTACTCTTTCAGCGATTCAAATTAACAGTTATACTTTATCTAAAAAACTCATACATACACATAACTAATATTACTTTGTGCAGTTACAACCTGATCATGTTGATTTAACTTTTTTTTTATGAAATAAGAGAGCGAACAGCAGCGGCGTGCACACGATTATACCATAGGAATAAGATTCATGTTTATACTAACACATATGGATTATGTATGTCTGCGATAAACACATTTTTTTTAAATATTCCAATAGGTGTGCGACGTGGTAAAAGTACCAAAGGTGTAAAAGACCGGCAGGACAACGTCCGTCAGGCTCGTTTGCACTTATAAAAATATTTGAAAATTTTCATAGAAGGGGTTTATGTTTAACAAGACATCCCAAATCCGTATGGCACGTAATGCACCTTTTCTGCGTATGGGAATAGGGAGTAGGGAGAGCCGACCTCTAGTAAACTCACTCACTCGACGAAATAAAGCGCAAGCGCTGTTTCATCGGTTTTCCGTAAGGCCGTGGTATTTCTCCGGCCAAATAGGCCGATTCATACAATATTTTTATTATTTTTTAATTTAATCGCAAATGATAATAGCATATTTATTTAGATTTTTCGCGAACAAATTAACATTCAGTTTGGCGATTGCTAGAATTTAGTCATATTTTGTAAATATTATTGAATATATTTTTAGGTATATACATAAAAAAAATTTTTTTTAGCTGGCGAATTTTCTCGAAATAATTTATCGATTGAACGTCGTTACCTATATCTTGCGAAAATGAGTTCCACTTGTGTACACTGCGGTTAGGTTGATCCTCTTAAAGTCTTCTTTGTTCTGTCAAAGGCATTAACAATGTAAATTAAACTTTATCGCTCCGGAAAAGGAGCGAATTATCGAGCACTAGAGCAGCGCGAAATCCCCACGACAGCTAGGAACAGAGATAAGGATAACCTCTGCCCCCGGCGGCGGCTATAAAGCCGTGCGGGCATTGGGCGCGGCCAGTACTCGCCACGTATACGCGCACACACGCACACACACGCACAACATGCTCGCTTACCTGTTGCTCGCGCTGGTGGCGGCCGCCGGCGCCGCGCCGCGCCGCGACCGTTTGTCGTCGCTCGGCGACCTCGACGACCTGTTCACCGACGACTTGTTCGACGCGGCCGGCTTCTGGAGCCGCCTGCAGCGGGAGATGCTCGACCTAGACGCCGCCGTCGCCGAGCTAGGCCGCCGCTTCCCCGCCGCCGCCTCCGAGGCCGGCGTCGTCGGCGACAAATACAAAGTGAAGATCCCCCTCGACGGCTTCGAGGAGAAGGACATCAAGGTGAAGGCGAACGAGGGCGCTCTGATGGTGCAGGCGGTGAGCGAGGAGGGCGCGCGCCAGCGGTACTACGTGCAGACTATCACGCTGCCTGTCGGCGTCGACCCGGCCGGCAGCTGGACGTTCGCCGACGGGCTGCTCGCCGTCGAGTTCCCGCTCAGGCGCGCGTCTCCCGCCCCCACCACGACGACAGCGCCGGCGCACAGCCGCGAGGAGATGGGCGGCGGTGACGACGCGGACGTGGACGCCGACGTGGGGCTCAGCCGCGGCGACAGGGACGAGCACGTGGAGACCAACGAGATCCCCGGCGCCCGTGTCGAGGCCACCACCTACGCCGTCGACCTCAAGGGGGACGTCGAGTTCGTGCCCGTCCACTACAAGCGCGCCCCAAAACACTAGCACCTCCCCGTGATATAGATTATTGTGATAAAAAATAGACACAATAAAATGCCACAAATGACACCGGTGGTTGTGTGTCTGTGTATTTATTTATTGTAATTATGTTTTTCACAGTCAAAAATTAAAATAAATCGTATCATTAAGAAGCTTGTTTGTTTTTTTCGTCTCTTTTTGAGCGTTTGAGCTAGCTGCAGAAATATTAGTCATAATCGTTTTCTTCATATAAATAATGAAGCAAGATGATAAGAGTGTTTTGCGGGGAGCGTGTTATCTTATACTGGAACTGCGGTAAGCACGAACCGCAGCAATGCAATAGTTTCTTGTTTATAATTATCCATATACTAGCTTAAGCCCGCGGCTTCACTCACATTATGAGATATTTTAATACGAACTTTTATTATTTCACCCTCTGGGAGTAACATTTCATAAAATGCTTAGATATGTATTTATTTTGAATGCAGCTGCTCAGAAAAAAATATTTTAGGTCTCTTACTTATGAAATTCCGAACTTTCGTAAAAAAATCATAGAATCTTTAACGGCCTTATCACCCCTGTAGCGGTAGAATTTCAAAAAAATACTTAGACACCGTGTATCCATTTATTTTGAATCACTAAATCAGAAAAAAAATCATGTCTTGAAAAAAAATGAACGAACTTTATACTACATACAAACTGTTAACCTCAATTTCATCACCTTAGGGGTAGAATT
Source organism: Cyclargus thomasi (assembly GCA_026546445.1). Classification (NCBI taxonomy): domain Eukaryota; kingdom Metazoa; phylum Arthropoda; class Insecta; order Lepidoptera; family Lycaenidae; genus Cyclargus; species Cyclargus thomasi. Next base: position 22,684 of record JAOTAV010009508.1, on the reverse strand, counting down.
GAACCTGATAGAAAGCAACTGCCGTCGCCCATGACACTCGTGACATCCGAGGAGTCACAAGTACATTGCCTTCATGAGGGAATAAGGAATGGGAATAAGGATAGGAGGGTAAGGGAAGTTGGGCCACCGGTAAACTCACTCACTGAACGAAACACAGCACAACGCCGTTTCACGCCAGTTTTCTATGAGTTACTAAAGAATGCATAATCCATTTTAACATTAAAAATGGGAAAGTGTGTTATTTGTTTGTTTTTCCTTACTTCGCGCCTAAATCATCTTATCGACTTGAATTTTGGCATAGACTTAGTTTAAAGAATAGAGTGTAACATACTACTTATTGGTCTTGGAAAGCATCATATTCAAAATATTCGTATTTTAAATCTATAAAAACGTTTCGGCAGTTGGACCTATTGAGTTATATTGGAGTGAGTACAGTCACATTTAATATACAAAATGTCACAGTAAACAAGAAAAACGCGAAAGGACAATGGAATAATGTTTGGTATATTTACCTCTGAACGAGCACAGAGCTTGAACACAATCAAGGATCATCTTGCCCGTCACGTCGGGCTTGTCTTCCGGCGGCGTCTTCTCTTTCACTACAAATATCTTGCCCTCTTCAAGCACCTCATTCAATTTTAATACTAAATTCCTTGCTATTTGCGCTCTGTTTTGCTCGGCGAGGAGAGCCTTCACCTCCTCCAATGCCACACTCCTCACAGCCTTGACAGGGGATAGTAGAGTCAGTATAAACGCCTTGTAAATCTGCGATCCTCTATCACTGGCAACACTCTCGTTAATTTCCAATAGTGTTCTGCATAGCAACACCACCTGTATTAGGACTATAAAGGGGTAAATGTTATAGCGCCACTCAGAGCAATGTTACATGCACTAATACTACTAGGGACAAAGATACGCTAAAAAATAAATGTAAGTGTAACATAACAATAAAATAAAAAAGATTTTTTGTTTTTATTCACATAGGATCCTACTAATACGTGTAGCCCAACCAAGGTAGATAAAGTTGTATTTGTCGTTTTATACAAAACAGGTATCACTTTACAGTTGAATATGCAATGCCATCAACTGGTTAAGCACCTAGTTGGTGATAAATACCAGGGTAATAAACCTGAATGATGAATGATGAATGATGAATGATGAATGATGAATGATGAACATAGTTATCATTAAATTATTAAGGTACAAAGCATACATTTTAAATCTATATTGATTGGACTTCTGATTTAAGTATCACGTAATGGAATGAGCTATGAAATTAACTTGGCACAGATTACCAGCAATTCAAACTTACCGAGACATCCGATGTGAGCTTACTTAAGTAATGTGGGTGTACAAAATTATTTTCCCTACTTTGGGGGTAAATTGAAATTAAAATTGATTTTACTATCTTTGAGTGAGTGCCAAGTCAAATGGCAATTACTATAAAACAATAATTAATTTATGATTATATAAATGAATGAAAGTTCGACATTATAAATTATCAAAATGTAAATACAAACAACAAGAGAAAATATTATATTTAATCTGTTCTTATGATTGATAATTTTCGAAATTAGCGACCTAATTCTTGAAACTGATGTCGATTCGACATGCGAACGACTCTGCAATGGCTAACCAATATCAAAAGTACCAGAATTAGGCAGCTAGATATTTTAGACGGCATATTTGATAAAGTTCTTGTGCATTGCTAATGAGCTTCGAGTGCGCTACAAGCAGGATGTGTATAACTCAGTAAACTTATCTTTAACACATAGCAGTCAATACGTCTGTAATATAACTAAACTTAAAGTTATATTAATTTGCCCTCTCATTTTATAGTGTATTTCAAATAAATATCTTGTTATTTGATTTGTTGATGAGAACAGTATTTATTAATTTCAAAAAATTTTGCGATAATTTATCTTTCAAAAACGAGAAGGCCTGAATCACAAGATTTGCTGGCGAGGGACTTTTCGTTAAGTCATTAATGTGTTTTAATTTCTATATTTTAAGAACATTATAATATAAGCATTGATTGCTTTTTATTACTATATATTATAAGTTACTCAAGTATTTATATCAAGTTCTACATTGTTTTTTGTCTGTAATAACCGCGGTATGACCGCAGATTTTCCACCTTACTTTTGTATTTAATATGTGAATAAATAATAATTATTTTTTTTCGTATGTTATGGGTAAAATAAAGAATTTATTAGCATTTACCGTCATCAGTGGCAGCGGCGAGAGAGCGGTGTTGTAGCAGGGGCGGGGCGCGCGCGGCTGCCTCCGGCCCGCCCAGCGCCGCTAGCGCCGCCAGTGCGCACACGCCTTCACCCGCCCCCTACGAATATATTACATAAAAAATTGCAATTTCGTAAAATAAAATACTCGTAAGCGCCATAGACTTTTTAGTAACTACTATTTTTTTATTACATTAAGTATATTTATTATTATTATTTTTAATTTTGTTCAGGCAAGCAGTTGAGAGAACTAATGTCGCCTGTATCTGACTGTTCTTCGTATACGATAACCGTATCATAACGTGTATTGTCACGTTTTTTAATTTTAAAACAAAAATGTAAAAAAAAATATGGTCGCGGGCGTTATGTTGTATACCATCGAAGAATTTGAAGCAGAGGCAGTTTTTTATGAGAATTAGGGAGTAAGCAAGGAGACGGGTCACCTGATCTTCCGTCCTCAAGCTAAAATGCCGCTATGTACAAAAAGTACTTTTTGAGTTATGAGCAAAAACGCCGCAGTTTTTTTATGGGCTTACTTTATAACGGCAATATTAATTTTAATAACTCGATGATTATAAAAGCTACAAAAATTTTGCTAATACACGTCGATAGAACTTTAGTCGATATTGGTTAACGGCATTTAAGCTTCAAAACGGCAGTGATGGAAAGCGATTACCGTCGTTCATGGACGCTTAAAACAGCAGAAGCGTTGCGAGTGCGTTGTGAGCCTTTTTGATGAAGGAATAGGGTACTTGATTAGGGAGCAGGAATAGGCATAGGGAATAAGTTATAAGAGAGTTGGGACTCCAGTAAACTCACTGGACGAAACACAGCGCAACGCTGTTTCTTGCCAGTTTTCTGTGAGGTTATCTCTCCGGTCGAGCCGGCCTACTCATGCCGAAGCATAGCTTTCCCGGCAATGAGCATCCGTATTATGTACTTAATCAGAAAATGTCTCATTGGTATACGCCTCCTTTTGAACCTAGCACCCTCTCGAGTTCGCACCAAAGGTCTTACCCGCGGACGCTCTAGTTAACGGACCTACGTCATTTGGTCGGACTATTTTAATTCCGTGTTAGTTCTGATTCGTGTTAAAATAAGTCGTTCGCGTTATGTCGGGATAGATATAACGCGAACGACTTACTTTGGCACGTATTCTGTTTTTTTTCATCACCCTAATTGCACATATATAGTTCCCGCATAAAAACTTGTTTTGACGCATTGATTTTACAGCCATCTTCTAGTGCTCCACAATTTACTCCATCTAATAAATTTACCTGATTCGGCTGCTGCGCGGCGCGGTCGACGGCGGCCAGCAGCGGCGGCGACAGCGCGGCGGCGGCGGCGGGCGGGGCGCCGTGACGCAGTGCGTGCGACACCAGTGACGTGTACGCCACGCGCACCGCGCTCGCCATGTTCTTAGATGTCACTGTCTTCTGTTGAGGACAGGAAAATTATACATTTTAATTTTGATACTTTACGTCAGTGGTTATTACTAGAGATCTTGTTTACCATGTTACCTATTACTGGGCAATGTTTTTTCTATATAACCAAACGATCCCTAAACCGTAAAAATTGACCGGTACATTTGATGCACCCTGTATACATAAAATAAATAAAATAAAAAAGAGGTCTTTATTTTCCTATAACTACATTATTCGTGGTGGCATGGTGCAGTGGATAAACAGGGTAGTGCAAGCACAGACCCTGGGAACAAAGTGCCAGGTTTTCAGAGTGGTCTTCTACTTTGACCCCGTGATCTGTCTGCTCCAGCACCTCCACTGTGCCCTGCCAGGTCTTCTTGTGCTGTGTAGGCCCCTTGTTGTGTAGAAGGCTTCACCTTCACCCGATGGATTTATATTATTTAATGTAATTAAATACTCTTAACAGCATTTCTCATCTAACTTTAAAAACCTTACCTTATACATATCCAACAGCTCAGTTTGTAAAGGCTGGCGGAGCACCGTCACCCAACGCTGTAACGCGTGAAGTGCGGCGCAGAGCGTACGCTCGTGCGACTCGCTATCGAGCACGCGCGCCGTCTGCGCCGCAGCCACGCCCCAAAGCGCGCTAGCGTCCGCGCACTCGGACATGCAACCCACTCCCTGGAAATTTTAGAATTTTAATTTGCTTTCCAATAAAATTGATTCTTACTACATCTATCTCTTATATCTTATTATTTATTTATTTATTAGGTCTACCAACAGGTCTACAACTTGTAAAAGCTTAGTTCAGTAATATTACAAATAACATATTAAGGTGCAGATCCAATTACAGGCAGACTCAGCGTGCTTTTTTCGGTATAGTATGTAGCGAAAAAGTAAAATAAATCTTAATATATATGATTCTTTTGTGCGTGCGTTTGTCACTGAACTCCTCCGAACGAACGATTATAAAACCAAGTCGCTTTTTGTAATAATCTATGCCTAAAACACACATACAGGGTGTTACAGTTTTATCACCTACTTTAAGTGATAAAACTTTAAGGATTGTATGTGTCCATGATGTAGACAAGATAGATGGCCAAGCGCCAGAGCGACACGAGTTTGCCATACAAACCAAAAAAATATTTTTTTAGCTTTCAGCGTTGCAACTTTCACAGTGAACTCTATATCAGAAATATATACGATCTTTAATGTATAAGAATTAAGATATGCTGATGTGCACGGGACACGGGTTTTTTTAAAATTCCCGTGCAAATAATATATTGTATCATTTCCGGACCACAATCTGACCACAGCCAGGAATTTAAATGAGATAAAATGACAATGTTTTATATTTTTGGAATGAACATAATATTATTAGAGAAATTGCAGTTGACATACCCACACTATCTGGTCATTAAGTTACTATTGATATGTTGGACGGGCTTGACATGACCCAAACGAATAATGTAGGTTTGCCTTTAAATCCATAGTTCTTAAATGTATTGTTATAAACAGTAATTTGAGCTCTAAACTACAGTTAAGCCACTGTCGTTATCTCACTCACATTGAGCACAGCGATCTTGTCTTCGCTCGAGGTGAGTTTTCCGCCGGCACCGTTGTATACAGCGAACACATGCGTCAGTAACGCCTTGCCCGGCTCCGCGCCGCAGCGTCGCGCCACGCGTGACAGCGCACGTCCCGCCTCTTCGCGCACCCACCCGTCGCGGGAGTGCAGGCAGCCTGGTGATTAATTACATCCTAAATATAGTGTATTATATTAAGAAAATCCAAATGAAAATTACATGTATGTTCATAAAAACAAATTTAAGCTTGCTGCACGCGGTTTTAAAATATGTAAGCATCAACTATATTAATATTAGTACTTTGCTCGTCCTTCCTTAATGCCCAATCAAAGCAACATATTGACTTGATTTCATGATTTCTGGCATTGGCTTATTTAAAAGCATGAAGTAACAGAGACTACATTTGGTGTTGGAAAAATATCATGTTCTCATAGGAGGCTTACAAGCATATTGCAATTTAATTCGCAATTTCGAACTCTACGCTATCGAAGCCGCGGAAAAAAGCAGTAGTCTATAATACAGTTTGTTTTAAAACCAGTTAAAGCTAGTTATAATAGTCTAATTTACATCTGCAGCTTTTTCGCTAATACATTGAATCTTATGAAGATATCAGCACTGGTGGTAAGAATCTGAGCTAAATAATATTAAAAAATTCGCGTAGCAAAAATACGCAGTGCATACAGTCACTTAAAAGAATACACAAACACTACTCACTAATCAAACTTTTGCCAATGTCAACAGCATTTCCATCCACATTACAGTTGAGATGTTCAAATACTTCTCCGACGGCCTCAACAATTGTCTCCGGGCTACGTAACATAGCCTTCTGTAGGGCTGGTAAAAGTGTGTCTTGTACATCTGATTTGTCAAGCATAGTAAGGAGATCCGCACAAGCTTTAATGTAATTTGCGTTTGGTCGAGTCTTCACAGTTATTAGACTCTTGATAAGACTCTCCAACATCTTAGCCTGGAAATAATGATACCATTATGATGCATATGAGGCCACCATCAATAATTATATTATCCCATATATGTTTACGTAAAAAATATTAAAAAATAATATTTTTTAATTTATACCTTATGTTCTTTGACAAAACTCTCATCTCCGATGCTCTTGGCATGGCGACACAGCACAGAGAAGGTGACACAGACATGAGGTCCAGAATCTGGTGCCTGAGAGAGCAGCACATTCATCCAATTTGTGAGCTTTGCCTTTTCCATCTCCTTCCATGAATTGTGTAGCTGTAATAATGTGCAAAAATGTATCAATTATATTTATTTGAAAGATAGACAGATCAATAATTAGAAAGAATAGATTTGAAGAGACCATGATTTAAATTTCAAAGGTCATATTAGTTAACATGCTATTGTAAAAAAATACTCTTGTAATACATGTCAAAAATTAGCAAATCTCAATATAATTAGTTAACCTCTAGAGTACCAGTGCAATTTTGTAAAATTTTGGAAAAATTATAAGAAAATTTTAAAATTTCATAAAATAATGTGGTGGTCGACAGGATCAAAAGAAATTTGATGTCTCGTATTCAAGAGGTTACATAATATTTTCATGAACAGTAAAATATTCATGGGTTATCTATTCTCTTGAGTGTTTAGTTACTGAACTTACTATGGAATATGCTTTGTCATTCTTTCTCTTGTCTCCATATGCAGAGACCACCGCCACAAGATTGGCTTGCGTGAGCACAAGAGTATTATAATCAACGCCATCCTCTGCAGTCTTTAGTGGTCCATTGACTAGTACAGTTGTCCAACGCAGAGTGTATAGACCACTCTGACAGATGTTTTTTCTACAAAATAAATGAGTGTAGTCCAAATTGTCATGAAATTTTTTTTGATAGATTTGTTTTATGGATTTAAATATTCAAGATTTATGTGAAATTAAAGTGTAACTTTGGATGGTAAAAAAAATTTGCAAAGTTTTGTTAAATAAAAAGAAGAAACTTACGATGTAGCTGTATTCTTTAATTGTTCTGATATTTCTAGAAGTAGAGGCAAAATGGACTTTAGTGCCCAGTCTCTATGGTTTACACTAAGATACACTAATAGTTTTTTCACATATGACTGGGATGTGGAATCTCTATATCGCTGAAGTGTTAGCAACACTACTCTTGACACAAAACGGACTGCAGGCTCAGTTATTCCTGAAATATTGTTTGCAATTTTCTTACTAACAAGTAAATCAAAATGACATTAAGTTAGTAAAGGTGAAATTCGCATTTTAGTTTTTTTCTTTTTTTGGTTAATAGACTTTGCACTTTTTTACTCAAAATTCATAAAAAGCGTCCATAAAGTTGTCACAAATTTTGTTAATACATGTTTCTAGTCATGATGAGGTATAAATACAGAGATACGATCAATACAGCTAGACTCCCTAGGCCTAGTGGGAGTACTTGACAAATAACCTAACTTGCGCCAACGTATAGTGTACTGTAAATAATATATTTTGATATGCAAATGAAAAATGCAATAACTTATGCTACTAACCCGGTGTAGACAGCACTTCCTCTATTTCCTCTATTACTTTACGTCTTTCTTTTAAACTTGCGGTCTGGATCCTAAATGGTATATCCTTTAATTTCTTTAAAACCTAAAAATCGTTCAAGTATGATGAAGTATTGAAATGATTACAAGTAAATTAATTGATGGTAAGTAGAAAATTACCTCTGAATCTGCCATTTTCACAAAACATTCAGGATATTTAGTTAAAAAAGCACACGTCCTTCCGAATTATAGACGTGAAAAATTGACACAAATGACCAAAAGATGACATTTATTTCAAGTGACAGACACAATTATTTTTTTTATTATCTTGTCTTCTTTATATGCGCTACGGCTATATAACCATGGTCAGTGTCAAGTAAAGGAGAGGAAATCAATTTACTAGTTCCAATAATATTTTTAGCAACGTTACATAATATCGTCAGATCTAAAATCTAATCGAAGTCAAGGTAAAACGTCGATCAAAGCGTTAAGTCAGTCAATTTAATAAAGTGGTAGACGTTTTACTAAAATTTCGTATGGAGTTGTAAAGGGACACATAAAATAGCGCGTTTCTTAAAGTTGCCTACACTTGTGCATAATAAAGAATATTTAATGATTAATATTCTACTACTATAACGTATTAACACCTGAAACTACACAAATTTAGAGAAGAAATACAAAAACACAACATCACTTGTTAGTTGTTCGCATCCCGCCAAGACCCCTTTTATTTAAAGAAATATATAATAAGTATAAAGATACCTGACATTAATTTTCGTAACGCCAAGGCTACATGGCGCAGCCGTGATATCGGCATTACTCATTAGGCACTAAAAAGAAAACAAGTGAAAACCAAAGCCAAAAAATACTTCTATCTAAGAGTTTTGGCAGGATGTGAAGAAGTGATGTTTTGTTTTTGTATTTCTTCGCAAATTTATGTTGTTTCGGGTTTTAATGCGTTATAGTAGTAGAATATTAACCACTAAATATTCGTTATCATGCATAAGTGTAGGCAAGTGATACAAATTCAAGAAACGTGCTTTTTTATGTATCCCTCCAAAACTCCACTAGAAATTTTACTAAAGCGTCTAACACTTTACTAAATCTACTGACGTTGCTAAAATTATTTGACCAAGAAAATTGATTTCCCGCCTTTACTCGACCCTGGCCATGGCCAATAAAAAAAAATGTCTTATATTTGGTTATCTGTCAATGTCAAAAGTACTAAAAAATTGAAAACCAAAACATAACATTCTTTTTTATTGAGACTTTCGAGTTCTGTATTTTTCAAACATTATTTTGCATTTAGTTAATGTAAAATGTCTAGACAAGAACAAATTTTAAATTTTCAAAACTTCTTAAAAGAGGTAGATAAAGATATAACTTTGATTTTACAAAATTTACAATGGGATAGGAATTCGCTTTGTAAGGTTAGTGAATAGTATAATTGTTCGCATTTAAAATAAGATTAATTATTAAAATAACACCTAACCACGCCTCTTATTTAGGAGCAGATTCCTCTTGCCAAATGTAAATATAACGAAGACCATAAAGTTTCACTTACTAAATTGAGAGAACACGAAGAGATGTGTTTTCTAAAACAGAACGATTATGGTCCTGATGATGTTTTGCTGCCAGAACTACTTGACACCAATAGCCCTACGGTTGTAAAATTCGGTAAGTATTAAAATTATTTGCACACTAATTGTGTTAGGTGAATTCTGGAATTAACTGAAATCTTTTATTTAGACTATATAATTAGATAAGGTACATTTGATAGAAGTTTAACTAGTTACAAATGTTGACTTTTTATTTTATTTCTAGATTCAAATCGTCTTAGAGAAATAATAGATAATGCTGCTTCAAAAGATCCAATGTTTAAAAGAGGTAAATATAACATTAAGCTGTTTGTAGGATCATAATTATTCCTATAGAATCTGATGTTATTTTTTTTTCAAATCATCAAACTACTCCCTATTGTATATATTATTTTCAGTAAATTTTTCATATTTTCAGTAAAAATATTTGGAAATTGGAATCCAAGATCATTATAGATATTTATGTATCCTTTTACAAACAAAAGAACATGTAATTTATATCCACAATGTTTTATCTTAATTTGAGTTGTTTTATAACATTAAAAAGCAAGATAAATATACTATTAGATAAGTTGATTCAAATGCAGTAAGACCTGTTTATATTATCTATTTGAGAAATTTCTGGATATACAATGAGCTGTAGTAAGACATGGGTGGCAGCCTTCTAGCTTTAAAGCTAGTAGGCTGAAAATTTTGTATGGAGTGTCAGAAATAAAGCAGCCTCAATTGTAAAAAATCTAAATCCTTCACTGGCTACTTAGAAATGTCAAAAACAAACTAGGTACAGCAAAATTAGATTTTACATACCCTAACTGAATAACATAAGTCTGCTTACTGCCCATGAAGTAAATAGTCCAATTAATATTAAAGTTACTTTAGAAACTATAGGAATGTAAATGGAAGATATTTAAGTTAGCTAAATAACATTAACATTTATTGCATAACATTGATTTCCTTAACATAAGGGTACAATAGAGAGGCTGTGCTGCCCCTTACTGCTGAGCGTCTACAATCAACATACACTTCAGATGAGCGACGTGCCATACATGATGCCGTTGTCAGCTCAGTGCGCACGGTTAGAGAACAAGATGATGAATTTGTTTTACCAAGGTAATTGTTGATGATTGGCTGGACAGATGTTTTAAAACTTTTTACTGTTTTTTTAATTGTTTCATGTTAAGTCATATTTTTTTACATTCAATATTTTAATATATTCATCTTTAGGATGTGTTTTGATCTTAGACAATATAGTCTTGTTGCCGCTTAAACTAGTTTCACTATACAAGTACAGCTTTTATTCAAAAACTGATTACTCATTTTACACCCTTTTTAATGAAGTATAATTTTAGCGGCGCATGCGGTGCCTCCGATGGTGATAAGTCGTGGCTAGAGCGGCTGGCAGAACAACGCGACCGGCGCCGCCGCCGCGCCAAGTACCGCGCGCCGCCCAAGACGCGCAACTACTCGCTCGTGCTGCGTGACGTCATCACCGCGCAGGTAACTAGATATTATAGTCTATTCGCATGTTAAACCTGTTAATCGTTTCAACTTTATAGTAGAGTAACTTGGTCGAAAGAAAACTGCTCCAAAATTTGCACAGATGCACACTATTTTTATGGGTGGGATATGCTTATGCATCCACAGCAACTATTTACTATCTGGACTCGCTGCGGCTGATTAGATGTATAGTGGCCGCAGCTGTACCCACTAAAATCCGTCTGAGTTCTAACTACTGCGAAAATCTGCTAGAGGCTTTCAGGTAGTAGCAAATCCGAATTCTTGAACTTCCCCTAAGCCAAACATAGACCCAGTATTATATTGCCTTCCTTGGACTGGTCTTCTTCTTTTCTGTCGTAATGCGCAATAATGTAACACAGTGCACATCACCAATCTCTAGGGGAAAAACTGTACACCTATCACTTTGTTAAACTCCAGTCCTTCATACAAGTTTATTTTTTTATTTACAAGTTTTGTTGATAGCATTTATTTCGATAACAGCATTATTTTATTCACTGTGTATCAGAGTTACTAATCGATAATATGTATATATAATATCTATATTTAATTCGTAACGCTTTTCGAAGGCTCTGAATATTTTTTTTCGTTTTTAGATGGAGTTGCTTAGTGAAATAAGTGGCAACACTGATGCAGAAAGTCATAAGCAACACAAAAACGGAAGTACTATAAAGAAGGAAATGGATGACAGCTCACATTATGAAAGTATGGAGTACCCCAACTCACAGAAATATATAAAATGCGCTAATAGCAGTGGATCTTATTCAGAGAAAAATAGCAAGCAAACAAAACGTCAATCATATGAAGAATATAAAGAGAGGGAAAGATATGATAAACATAATGAGGATTCTAAAAGTAAAATGTATTATGATAAACATAACAAAGATAAATACTATGACAATAAAGAGAGTAAAAGATATCGAGACAAACACAACAAAGATAAATATAATAAGGATACTGAGAGTACAGGACATGATGGTAATTATAACAGAGATAAAGAAAAGGAGGACACACAGAGTAGAAGATGTTATGATAAACATAAAGATAAATATAATCGGGATAATCCAAGAAAAAGAAATGAGGATCATATACGAGATGGTCAATCATCAAGACATAGTAGTAAAACAGAATATACTAAAGACAATTACAACACTTACGATACAAGTAGAAATTATTCAAGACATACAGAAGACACATATAGGGAAAGAGAAAGAAGTAGACGGGAAAGCGCTAAAGATAAATATAAAGACTACATAGATGATAAAATGTATAGAAAAGATAAAAGAAAGAGGGAGTATGATGACGAATATTATGAGAGTCACAAAGAGAGCAGAAATGGTTCGAGTGACAGAAAGAGAGAAAAGTATGATGAAAGACATGAGAGAGAAAAGGAAAAAAGTAATCACAAAAGTGCTCATAAATATAGGAAAGATGAATAAATGAAATTTGTAAGTCATGTTCTTTTATCCCTAATAAATCCACTTTTTATAAACTATTTTTCGCATAGCTGAAAGCTGCATTTTATTTACAAGCTACATAAGTGCTTGTAAATTTGCTAGAAGACGAAAAGTACCATTTTTAACATTACATTAGTAGATTGTAGACATTGTGCTGTCCATATAAACAGTGACAAACAGACATAAACCACACAATATTTAATATAATACTAGTGTTTGTTTATAAAGGCATAATATAATAGTTAATGAGATCTTTGGGTAGTTAAGCCACTTCAGGGAGTTGGACGTCTGTCACCTCATCCACCCGTGAATACGCCGGTAAAAAGCAGCCAAAACGTTAAAAATAAAAAGGTGCCTAAAAACAAAATCCGTACAAGATTGAATTATAGACTTACCAATTACCTATGTATTATGATAATAGCGAAAAAGCGCAGCTTTATGAAGGTAAGTTTTAAGAACTGTGACATTGGCTTTTCCAGTTTGCTGTGACTTTAAAAATAAATGTTTAATAAATTACAGTTCCGGAATCTGGGCACAAGTGAAATGTGAATACTGAGTTTGATTAGTTTATCTTTAAGGTTGCACATCTCAACTCATAGATGGCGTTAGTGATACCATACTATTTTTTTATAATATGAATACTATTTTATTTTAAAACACATCTTATATACTTAAACAACTAGGCAATATCCAGTACTACAATTCTAACTTTATTAAACAAACTAGCGGATCCGACAGACGTTGTTCTATTGGTCTTGGCTTGTGAATCCAAACCATTCCCAAATACCTACAAGAAATGTCATAGAAATCGGTCCAGTCGTTTGGGAGGAGTTAAGTGACAAACACACGCACACAAGAATTAAAAAAGTTAAGATGAAACCAAACTTTGTATAATAGTGATTTTATTATACAAAGTTGCTTTGGTCCATTTATGCCGAGTCATCTCCTACGGTTAAAAAAGAGTGTTATATTCATATCGTGAACACTAATAGGTTTATTTAAGGCCGGTGCACACGTCAGGTAATCGCGTCGTGTCTGTCAGGTGGTGTGTGATCACGTGTTAACAACATGACGCGCCGACATGCGCCCTCCGGCTCACACTTGTCAAGTCAAATGGATTAACTGTGTTCTTTGACTTTCCGATCGATCGCAAATGAATTACCGCCTATCTGTAGCTTCATTCGATCGTTTAACAGGAGTTCTACCGTAAGTTTCAAGCAATGAATGAAGCTACATGTACGGTGTAATTATAACGAAATCCGACATTCGTGAGTGCAGCTTGCATTTGGCCGATTTTCTTATAAATTATTATAGCCTACTAGCCGTTACCCGCGACTCTGTTTGTCTGTACTTCTAGAGTTTTTTCGTCACAAACATACAAAAATACAAATCTTTCTTCTTTAGTAGTTTCAATTATCAGTTCAGTCAGTTGTAAACTACTTATAGTTGTTACCGTTGCAAAACTATTACAATTCGGATTTTTTGTCCCGCATCCGGGTATGTGAGTCAACCCGAAAATAATTTGATAGATTTACATTTGGAAATGGGATCAGTCCGTGGAAGCTAGTGGACCGTGACATCTATACTTAGTAATATAAATCTGAAGAGTTTGATTGTATGTACGCGCTAATCTCAGAAACAACTCGACGGAATTCAAAAATACTTTTTGTGCTGGTTAGTCCATTTATCGAGGAAGGCTAAAGGCTATATTATACGCTACTAGGAGACGAGCAGTAATCAAAAATATTGTAAAAGCGGGATAATTTATAAAGTTTCACGCGGACGCAGTCGCGGAGAACAGCTAGTAGATAACAATTTAATTTTCGAGAAACGAGATTCCAGTATTACTTGTATACTAGTGGACCCGATAGACGTTGTCCCGCCGCTCTTGGTCAATGTAAACCATTCTCAAGATCACTTGAACACACACACTCACAAAATTTTTATTACAATCGGTCTAGTCGTTTGAGAGGAGGTCAGCGACAAACACGCATACCAGAATTATACTAGCCTTTGCCCGCGGCTTCAGTCGCGTGGAATTTGAAAATCGTGCAAAACCCACGTACTAGTGCCATTGTAGTGCATATTATGTATAAGAGATGGCGCTGCATGTGAAAAGTGATTTTTCCTGCTTTCCCGTTTTACTCTAAAAATTTTTCTGAATTATTTCTGCTACAAACCTCATGGAGCTCGAGACCTTTCCATCGAATGCTAAACCGGTGGAAATCGGTTCGTGCTTCTGGAGTTGAATAGTCAGAAAGGAAAACCCGACTCATTTTTATATAATAGATCTTTCGTAACGTCATATGTTATTACCAGACATTTTGTTTGGCGATTCTACAAAGGAGCCAAAACGTTTTAGTCTTGGCTAAGACCCCTGTGGTATCTTATTTCATATAACGATTATGAAGACAAACGTAATTAAAACGTCTCGTTTGTGAAAGCAGGTGTTGTGTGAGCAAGTGTACCGAGGAATGAGGCTGTGACGTTCAGGATATACATAGATAGTGGAAACACTTGTACTGGATAACCTAGACACTACGTCTTAAACTCTAGGTCCCTAGTAGGTCCCTTTTTGTTATTTAGGGGGCAAACGAGCAGACGGGTTACCTGATTGAAAGCAACTGCCGTCGCCCACGAACACTCGTTACATTCGAAGAGTCACAAATGCGTTGCCGGCTTTTTGTTTTGTGTGGGATTAGGGAATGGTAATAAGGAAAGTTGGGCCACCGGTAAGCTCATTCACTGGACGAAACACGGCACAACGCCGTTTCACGCCAGTTTTCTGTGAGGCCACGGCATATCCGTATCTCTCCGGTCGAGCCGGCTCATTCGTGCCGAAGCACAGTGGTGGTCCTAGACTTGAGCCGAATACGATTAGTTCTCTTATACATGAAAAATATTTAAACAGCGTTTTGCTAAGATTGTCCCTGTCTGTCGTGTGACGTTTTCAATGTTCCAGAAGAGGACTACGAATCTTCATTAGTTAAAGACTTGTTTATTTATTTTTATGAATAAGGAAGTTAATATAGCTAACATGACTGACTGACTGATACAGTTATCTACTAGCTTTTCTATCTTTATAAATTATCCCGTTTTTATAAAATTCTTTGATTACTCCATGACTGCTATTGGGCGTAGCGTAATATACGAGTAATCTACCCTATAGCCTTCCCAGATAAATAGACTAACCAACACAAAAATAAGTTTTCAATTCCGACCACTACTTGCTGAGATTAGCGTTCAAACAAACAAACAAACAAACAAACTCTTCACCTTAATATAATTCTTCGCTTATATATTGTTAGTATTATTATTAGTATATAGATGTTTAGAACTTTCTCTTGGAGCTTTTGTGCAGTAAAATTCCTGGATAAACTAGATTAAAATCGAAAGCACCTTTTTGCTGGCATTTCTACTGACGAATAATTAAGTTTTTGTTAAAAGTAAAGTCCGCGTGTCAGCCGGTAAGTATAGACATTCGTCACGCCATTTTGTTGAAAAATGTGGCCAACGATTTATAGTAGGGGAGCCCAAGAGGGGAATTTTGCATTTACTTGAGCGCGTCAGATTAAGCTAGTGTAGGCTTTCTACGTGTCTCTGGTAATCGTGGTAGAACCTTACTAAATAAAAATCAGTTTTTTTAGTTAGTAAGGTTCTTAAAAAGTTATTTTTAAGTCGGTACTTATTCGGTAATTGTCGTCGAAACCGTCAGATTAGGATATGGGTGTTAAAAATACGACAAAGAATACTTCCATATGAAGCACTGCCTTGTAGAAACTACTTCCAGTAGTAAGGCCGCCATTTTGGACATATATTTTTATTTTTTGTTCTTTTGTAATTGTGACTTTTTTTTCGAATAACGAGTTTTTTATTTATTTAAATCACTCGTGATTTAAATGTAAGGTAAGCCTGAAATAACATACAAAAACAAAGCCTTATATTTTCATAACCAAGCCTCATAGATATTTTACGTCACATTCAACTAAAAAATAGCACTCTCACCTCCCCGGCTGTTATAAGATAACATTGAGAGATTTGCAACGGGTCACGTACAATGCCAGTTAGGGTCACTGTTTTCTTACAAAATACATTAGTTTTTTTATGAATACATTGGTACTTAAAAACTACAAAAGTGACTGAATTCATACTTCTATACTAATATTTAAAAATGGAAAGTATGCTTGTTTGTTCATTTTAATGTGCGTTTATAAAATTCTCTCGCTGCGCTCCGTTCTTTTCTGAGCTGACCCTAACTCCTTAGATTAGCCAATGTGTCCAAACCAAGGAACTTTAATTCAGCGGCTGTAAAAGACTGTAACGATGTAAGTAATGATTAACAAAAGTTTATGTACTACTGTGCCTCGCGGTCTCACCCGCGGCTTATAGTGTAGATAGTAGTCTACCAGCTGGCTCCATGCCAAATTTTATCAAAATCGGTCTAGCCTTTTAACCGTAAAGAAGAAACATACAAACTCACAAACTTTCGCATTTATAATATTATGATTAGGGAAGATGACTTACATCCAGATGATACACATATTTAATACATATCCAAGACCCAGGACCCAACTTTGCAAAACTTCTGCTCCGTGGGCGGGATTCGAACCCGCGACCCCCGGCTTAAGCTAATAATAATAATATTTTTTATTTGCACAAAGCACTGTTACAATGGATATTATAGTGAAGCTACTAATGCGCTAACCAACAGAGCCACAGAGTTCGTCGACGTATTTCTGTCAACTGGCAAAGAATCAATTTCTTCAATGTAGGACTGGATTTATAAATAGCCGTTACAGGCTTCGACCTATAGGGTCTGGAGTTTTCTGGCCTCCTGGAAATCAACAGATTTTATAGGTACATTAGGCGGCAGAAATAAATTTGCCTGAACATCAGTGAAACAAACTTTTTCTTGCACTATTTCTCTAAATTTGCTTGATTTTCTACAATTTTTTAGGAATTAAGCTAATTGTAGAAATAGTGCAAGAAAAAGTGATTTATTGAATTTCCACCCAGAACCAACGGTATCGATTACCTATAAATTGGCCTAGACTTATAAAATGTAAATAAATACATAGTTTACTATTTTGATGGTACATAGAATTATACGGAACCCTATGCATGAAGCGTGGGCTGACCAGTACCGTCCACAACAAGTTAGCTTGTGCTAATTTCACGGGTCGTGCTTCGAAGTTGTTTTTGCGTTAGTTTTTATAGTGAACGATATGATTCATGTTGAAACGTAGTAAACTGCTTGAAAAACACCTTTTGAGTCTTCAAAGGTATTATATATGTATTATTTTAAATGTCTACATTTGTCGTTTTATCTAAATCACTTACCTTACCTTAGTAAGTGATAAATACCGATCTCAATATATTTGCTATATAAAATAAAAGAAATTAAAATATTACCTGTATGCAGTTTTACTCAACTTATAAACTACTTTACAAATAAAACATACCTACTTGAATGATTAGGCCGTGTTCAAACCAAACTAACTGTAAGCCGCCGAATGTGAGCAGGCTTACTATGAGTCCCAGTGTACTAAAGAACATGTAATAACGTATTGTCGGTTATATGTAAACGAAAAACTGAATATGTATGGAAATAAAAGGAGTTACAGTCAGTTTGGTTTGAACACGGCCTAAATTTGGTCAGGGAAATTTAAAAAAATGGTCAGGGAAAGTCAGGGAAAAGTCAGGGAATTATTTTGAACATTAGCTGTGGACACCCTGCTTACTAATAAAAACAATAATAATAGAATTTTTAAAAAACAACTTTTTCTATTATTGTTAAAATAATGTTACTATTCCATAAATGAGTATATTAATGATATAGAATTAAATATTATAACGAAATATATTTTAACGAAATCTAGGTGTATATAATAATATTTTTAACCTATAAATGTGTTAAAGACTTGCCCTACGAGGCAGAATATGTTTGTGCTATATCATATATTTTTAAGATCTTCTTGTACCGTGCTGACCGTGTTCTGGCACATAAATTATTTGAATTTGAATTTGAAAACTAAATTTCGAACGACCTTCAGATTTTGGCCAGTTTCGATCGCGGAATGGATCCTTATCGATAATATAGGTGATTTTTAGGACTATATCTAGTTTAGTCTCGGTTACCTACTACAAAATTCAAAAATCTGTAAGTAATGCACTTAAAAATTAGATTACAAGCATTTTTTCTTCGTACGAGAAAAATATAATATCAATTGATTTCGGATTTAAGCATCGTTAATAGTATTTTTACCGCCTTCCAATAACGAGGAGGTTATATTTTCGGCTGTAGATATATTTTTTTGGCAATATAGAGAATGTAACAAACGCTCGGAATGCAAAACAACCGAAGAAAGTTTAGTTGTTGTTTGGCGCCAGCCGCCGAGAGACCGCGCGGTAAAAACTGCGGCCGGGTCACGGCGGGGACACTCGTACCTCCAGGACCTTAGTCCAGGCGCTGGTTGTAGTACACAACATATTCAAGCGTATAAGTTATATCCATTAAAATGTTATTTCAATTTTGATTGATTAGTGTTTGTTTGTCCTTTTTTACGACCTAACCAAAGATCCAATAGATTTTGGTATAGACAAAGGATAGAGAGTGACATAGATTTACTACTTCTGAGAGCTTAGCATGGTGACCGAAGAATAGACAAAATGACAGATAGTTGAGATAAACTTACCTATTTCCTTTGTCTATCTGCTATTCTGTCAATCCTACTGTAGAAAGTAACGCTTTCTCCGTCACCATGCTAAGCGTGAGCGTCTTGGCAAAACATCATATTTCTAAAGAAGCATACAAAATATTTGTATTTTTACGCGATCTTTTGATCACATGCGTGACACAATCTAAGCTGCAGGCAAATAAGCAATTGGAATCAACGCAAGTTTTTATCGTAGAAATTGTGTTGTCGGCGTAAATGTCTCATATTATGTACAAAATGTAGGATAAAGTTAATTGTTACATGAATTTAAAATTTTACTTAAAAATCTTACAACACGTAATTTTACGTAAATTATATATTTATATTGCCTCGTAAAATTTATTGATATTTGTTGTATAGTGTTCTAATTAAACTCTTCCTCAGGTTCCATTACAAATCAATCTAATAATCATGAATTTAACATTCAACCCTATTAAACCACATGACCATTCCAATTCAGTGTGCATCTCTCGGTCTATAGTAGGGGAGACGCGGTGTCGTGACTAGTGTGTGCCGCGGCGTTCGACAGTGCGCCGGCGACCTCTGTCCGCGAAAGTGTAGTGTTGTGTGTATATGTGTCTGTCCGTCTGTGTGTAACAAACGTCAACTCAGGATTTTAAGATTTTTCAAGTGAGTTCTGATTTCGAAATTTTAGTGACGTCTCTTTATTTTTTTTCTCATAGTTTTAAGAAATTATCAAATGGAAAATTGTTTTCGTTTTTTCTTCTCAATGTTTTCAAACGTGAAAACTTTTTTTTAGTATGTAGTGAAAAGTTTCAAGAAATATTTTTAACAAGATTACGTAATAATCTTTATAATTATATATAATGTATAGTGCGGTGTTGGAACGGAGATAATTTTAAGTTTGGTAATTATAGGGACAGCTTGAAACTCCAAACCCCAAAATTATCCCGCGGTATACTATAATCACGAAGAGCTTTTTAAAAGTTTAGCAAGATAGCAAAAAGTTATATTCACATTTAAGAGGATTGTGTACTAAACGGTTTTCATACAACGGACCATAACGTCTTCCACCCTCTAAACCCTCAGTAATGATTTTGTAGTATGTTGTGGAAATGCCTCAAAACTAGGTTTCTATGTTTTTGTTTTCTAATTTTCGCTTTGTGAGTGGTTCATACAAAGCGAAAATGTTTCAACATTTTTTTAATCTACAAATAAATATTTAAAAAACAAAAACGAAGAAGCCTAGTTCTGAGGCATTTCGACAAAATTCTACAAAATCATTACTCTAGATAAGGGTTAAGAGGGTGGAAAACGTTATGACCCGTTGTATAAAAAGCGTTTGGTACACAATCCTCTTAAGGCTTATTAATAAGTCGGATTTTCCTTCCTGAAAATATAATTCCAGAAAGCACGAACCGATTTCTACGGTTTGCATCGTTGGAAACGTCTCGGGCTCCGTGAGGTTTGACGCAAAGAGAATTTAGGAAAAATTAAAAAAAAAGCAGAAAACTAATAATTGTCACCGCGGACGGAGTCGCGGGCATCAGCTAGTATTTTATAATACTTTATTTACTGATCCAAGTGGTTAAGTAAAAAAACTCTTTATACATTGAAAGTAAGTCTTTCATCGTTCAACGCGAGTAATTCCAATTTATGTTTAAAGAGAAATAAAATAAGGCGAAACGCCAAATCTTTGCCTTCGTTTGAGCTTGTTCAACAGAAATTCTCCTTTAGAGATTGTGTGACTGAAATTCCTACGATTTCTGAAACAAAAGTCTATGCTCTATTTTAATAAAATTTAAAGTAATATTAATTTGCTAGTTGTTGCCTGTGACAACGTCCACGTGAAACTTCATAAATTATCCAAATTTTACAATATTTTTTTATTACTTCTCGGCTCCTGTGGTCGTAGCGTGTTTGTATAGAATTCCTCGATAAATGGACTAAACCACACAAAAAGAATTATTTAATTCCGTTCAGTAGTTTCTGAGATTAACGCGTTAAAACAAACTCTATATACCATTAGTTTAGATATACTTACATAAATATATTCATACAGTTCTTGTCCTGGTAAAAGAAAAAAACCAGTAAAATAAATTTAGTCACGCTTCGTGTCCCTCCGGACACGGGAAGGAAGTGAAAAATATTCGTTTGTTTCTACTAATGGGCAAAGGCATTATCGCTATCGCCAATACTTTTTAGGGTTCCGTTTTTACTTTATGGATACAAAGGGTAAAAACGGCACCTTATTACACTAAGACTTCGATGTCTGTCTCTAGGCTGTATCTCAAGAACGGTAATAGCTATAACAAATACTAAAAACATAATTTATAAAATGTTTTTGAAAGTTTCTTTTGACACTAGATGGCGCACTAGTATGTCTACATCGTGCTATCGCTTGATACGACTTGACCTATTAAAGCTGTTTAACTTTCGGAAACACGTTTTCTCAATTTTTACTCTTTACTGGTACGGAACCTCCCGTACGCGAGTCCAACTCGCACGTGTCCGGTTTTACTCATTAGGTCTATAGCTTATAAACGAAAAACACAATTTATCTACATTACATTTTATAACAATATATGATTCTTGCAGCTTCTTTCAATTGGAATTCGAAATTAAATTCACACGGGCATCACAGACCCATATTATAAATACCTTAGAAACTAGCATGCATATTATATAATACTAGCTGTTGCCCGCGTCGCCGTCCGCGTGAAACTTTATACATTATCCCGTTTTTACGTCATTTTTTAATTACTCGTATTGGCCGTATCGTGATGTTATTATATAGCCTCGATAAATGGACTAACTCTCACATTTTTTTTTTTACCGGCCAGTAGTTAGATTAGCGAGTTCAAACAAACACTTCAGCTTTATATTACTAGTATAGATGTTCTTAGCCTGCACTCTATTGTTCTTAATCCTTTATTCATAACCAGCATTTTAAGCGCCGAGACGCACTGTAATACAAACTTTCACATTTATAAAATAAATCTTAATAATAATATTAATAAAGCGATATATTTATCGCACGCAGTCGTGTACATTATTCATATATTATTGTACATAATATTGTTTTGAATTTTGTTATTAAAAGATGCGAATATAAACGTTTGTCCGCTACGCTTTCACGCCTTTTAGTAGAATTTAATCTTGTTCATATTAAAATGTTTTTATTATTTTTTAGTCATTGTTATGAGTATTTTATCTTTCACTTGTCGACTCTATTTTATAAAAGCACTTTAAATACTTAAATATAAAGTGCTTTTATAAAATAGTGTATGCTATACGAGATATCGTCCTAGGGTTGAAATTCGACCATAAATATTTCTCATTTAAATTTGGGATAAAGGTCTCGTTACCAGGCTATTCGATTTTATTAAAAAAAATCAAACTTTAACTATAGACAAAAGAGTATTTCGTGTATGATTATCGTGTTATATCAAAATATTATAGTGTGCGTAGCTTTTCAATCATTACAATAATTACATTAAAAAATATGCAATATTCAAGCATATTGACGGCCTCTGTGGCTCAGTTGGTAAGCGCGCTGGTAGCTTACGCCGGGGGTCGCGGGTTCGAATCCCGCCGACGGAACAAAAAAAAAAGTTTTTCAATGTTCCTGGGTCTTGGATGTGTATTAAATATATGTATCATATAATAAAAATCTTAAATATGT
>JAOTAV010009497.1:10639-27857 GCA_026546445.1 Cyclargus thomasi | reverse complement strand
CGCTGTCGAACGGGATAAAAAGTATCCTATGTCAGTCTCGTGGCTCTAAGCTACCTCCCTACCAATTTTCAGCCAAAGTGGTGTAACTAACACGACTTTCTTTTATATATATATAGATTACTTTAATATAAACAAAACTAAGGCTTCGGTAAACATTTGAAGTGCCTACCTGTTGTCATTATTGATTTCGAGCAAAATATGGCCGAAAAAATCACGTCTGTTAGATGAGAAAAAATAAAACAAATAAGAAGGGCTCCCTTATTTATTAAGTTTATTATTTTAAGTTTCTAGCAGTTACTATTCTTGAGATACAGCCCGGAGACAGGCAGACAGACAGACATCGAAGTCTTAGTAATAGAGTCTCGTTTTTACCCTTTGGGTACGGAACCCTAAAAATAAAAAACAACTGTTTCAAGGTACAGCTACATTTTTCCCTATTTATATTTCCAAAATTCTTCACACCGGTTCAATATTTTCAACATCTGTAAGAACATTCAAAATCACGTCACGAAGCCTTTCCCTCGGCTTTCATAAATTGAATTTTCAATTTCGCCTCAAAGACGACAATTCATTGTTTCTAACGAAGAGATTTTTTCATTCTGTGAGTCTTTTAATTCTACCTGGGCCGGCCTTTAATATGCTAATTTTCTACTTTATAAACCTTTCACTTTGTATGTTAATTTTATATAATCCTATATAATAACAGCGAGCCTAGCCGGGCAATAGTTTAAATTTTAATGGACAATCGACCTACATTCTTTGAATGAAATAGTTATTCATATACAGCTATTAAAAACTTGTTGAATTTGTACCGGCCTTTGACAATGTTATCAATTTATAAAATATTTTGTTGTAACGAATTTGTGGCTTTATGAAATGCAACAGACAAAGGAAATTGCGAATCACCCTGCAATGGTGACGAGAACTACCTGAATAGTTTTCACGTTACAAACATACATACAATGTGCATCCATATTCATACTAATATTATAGATGCGAAAGTGTGTCTGTCTGTTTGTCCGTTATACCTTTTCACGCCCAAACCGGCGAACCGATTTTACTGAATATGGAGGTACTTTAAATCCCGTGGAATGACATAGGATACCCTTTTTACCCCTCAAAAAATGTACGGTTCCCGCGCGATAAACGATTTTTAGCGCGACGTTTGCGGGCGTCATCTCGCAATATATAAAGATGAATTTTCGTTCCGTGTTCATTTTTTTTGTCCGGTTTTGAGTTATACGAGTTTTGGGTTATACGCGAGGCTACGACACGACGCCCTGCATAATGAAGCAGCCAAGTCCACCCGACCAACGCAAGCTACGACGCAAGTGTTTGCGCAGCGTTCACAGTACAAAGATCAGCACCAGCTCTTTGAACAATGATCTATAGATCTATAGATCCCAAGGTCGGCGCTAATTGCCGTTTGCGAGTAATTAACCGCTTGTCACGTGCGAAGCGACAGATCTATAAACTCTCATTACTTTACCAAAAGCAAAATTGCATCGAAGTTGCTCTGGAATTAATTTCACATGTCACTGAATTACTAGCAGTCTTGTCAGTGGTATTACGGATTGTAAACTTACTTTTAACACTAGTAGAGTAGTTCTTACTTACATATGCGGAAGTGTGTCTGTCTATCTGTTGCCTACCTCATATTACATAGAATGTAGTAGAAGTCCCGGGATAAAACAAAGGAGTCGAGATTAAACACACTTTATCATTTATATTATTAGTAAAGACTGTTCACTGCGAGGCTAGTAGTAAAGAGTAGAGAGTAAAGCATATTACATGAACACAAAAAAAAAGGAAATTTTGAGCAGTTGTCCTCTATGGAATAAAGCGGTGCTTATCTAGTCGACAACATTGTTGTATCACAAAAAATATGTTTACGTCGTAAAACAGAAAACAAGGAACATTTCATATGGAGGAAAAAACAAGTGTGGAGTATCTACAAAATAGAGACATTATACAGTAGTAGCCTATTATAAATATTATTTGTGCAGTTATATTGTTTTATTTGTTTTAGTGTGATGTATGTTGTATATATATTTATAAGTTAGTATTAAGTTTAAGTTAGTTATTGTATTTGGGGTCACCCGTTTACACTAACTGAAAATAAATTAAAAAAAAAATAAATAAATAAGTAAAGACTAGACTTTTGATAAAATTTGCCAAAATTTTTTCGTTAGCGTGGAATATGAAAATCGCATAAAAACTCAAATTTACTTGTACGCGAGTAAAAGTTATCGCACATTTGTCAACGTACGCGCCACTTTTTTTGATAGCCTCGTACATTCACTTCAGGAAATGCGGCGCGTATCGTGCGGGTAAATGTTCGATCACTTCAAGAGCTGTCTCTACGTAGTGCTAGTTTAGTTTCGAGGAAACGATTGAGTCACTCTACTGTTTCACCCTCTACTGTGGGACAGAGAACATTTCACATAGAGCACAGACATGTGTAGAGTAGCCATGAGATAGGGGGAAGGTAGCACGTCACGGAAGGGGGACACATCAAAATATCGCACCGAAACTTTCGTGGAGTGACACGCGGAAGGTCCTTCCGGCGATTCTATCAAGTGATACGCGGTAGCGGTTAGCGACGGGCTTTTTTTTAAACTAGATGATGCCTGTTGCGCCAAAATTCGTTTATCTCGGGGAACCGTACATTTTTTTTGAGATGAAAAGTATACCTACTATATCCTTCCCCGGGACTCAAGGTATCCAAATACCAAATTTTAGCAATGTCGGTTTTGTTGTTTGGTCGTGAAAAGGTAACAGACAGAAAGACACACTTTCGCATTTATAATATTTGCTTTAGCATTTATAATATTAGTATGTAAGTATGGATTATATTGAAAAACTATGCCGTTATAAGAAAAATGGGGCACATCTCATTTTTTTTTTCAAAAATTAAAAAAAAAAAAACTAGTGTTTGCGTCTTTTTCTGAAGATTCTATATTACTATAAAAAGTGATTTGGAACCTTCATCTTTTTTTTTACTTATATAATATGTATGACTCACTTTTGAAAACCTTGTTATTTTAATTATTTTCATCTCTCCAAGTTTAATAGAATCCTACAATGGATTTTTAATTAAATCATCTAAAGCTACCAAAATATAAATCTGCGTAAACGTTTCGTCGCTTTTTAACCCTCGTGACTTTGGTTGGTATAATGCAAGATAGTTAAACATTTTAAAATACCAATTAAATAAAATAAAACATTAACCCGTTGTTATTCGTGAAAATATTTAAACAGTGTTCAGCTTATCAAGATTGGCTGTCCCTTTCTGGCGTGTGACGTTTTCAATATTCCAGAAAATGACAGCGAATTTTGACAAAATTACCTGTGTTTAAACAATTTAATGAATGAGGGGGTAGGTATATAACCAGGCCATAATTTCTAAAACAAAACATACCTACAACAACAAGTCTTCGAATAGAAGTAAGGCTTGTGCCACAAAGGTTTCCCTACAATCCGAGTGCTCTTTGTTACCCGCAAGAGGGCGCGGAGGCGGGCGCGGGGCTCGGGCATTGTATTGAATACGCCACTGAGTGGTTACATTGCGGTGTGACAGGCATTACATAATAATACTGTCTACACCGCCCGGCGCCCCCTTCCCCTTACTCTGAAAACGCGAGCTTTTAAGAACATGTGCTTCAGTGACGTCGGGACCCATCCTATCACGAACAGGTTAATTGTTTTTGCACAATATAAAGTACTTTTCTTAAGAAATTTTATAAGCTCTTCCAAAGTGATATAATAAATGCGAAAGTGAGTCTGTCTGTCTGTAAACTCTTCACGCCCAAACCGCAGAACCGATTTTGTTGAAATTTAGAATGGTATACCAAAGTATACTCAAACTCCCGGACGCAAAAGCCTCGAGGATTTTAAGAACAAAGGATACTCACAGGTTATCACAGAAAAATGTACGGTTTCCGCGCTTTAAAGGGATTCAGACGCAATGGAGATGCGGACATCAACTAGTATATAATAATTTAGAAAATATATTATGATTTAGAGATTTCACATAAAACAGTTTACCTTTACACCAAAACAATCACACTTATCAAATTCAAAATAAAACAAACCAGATAAAACTTGGTAAGAAAAACAAAAGCGGACTAGAGGGCTAAAATTCAACCCCGTTCTTTAGCTTTAAGATGTATCTAAAGCATTACGAAAGTTTCAAATAAATTTAAACGAAAAATAAACGATGTTCAAGATAAACCTCGTTAGAATCAAAAAGTTATTCAATTTTAATCGTTTTGATTAAATTCGTACAAACAGTTTTGTAAATTCTTTGCGAAAACAGAACCCTTCTAGTGATGTACAAAAAAAGTTGGATTTATTTTTTATCGTCAATTGTCGAGTATATAAATACATAATTATTATTATTTATGACTAATCAAAATATATTAGAACTACTGATAATATATTCCTAAAACGTTGCATTAAATTTAGAACTATTGCGGCGTATATTTTTAGCAAATTTGACGCGACGGCGAAAATTCTGCAACTTTTTTCCTTTTATAGATTGTTTTGTACTGCAACAAATTTTCCTAATTTCTTATAAAAAAAATCGGATGCCACGCCACGTTTGCATACGTCCGAAATTTCTGATAGATTTTTGTATGGTGTCCGAATTTTTTTTATCGAAAATCTTATAATATGCGGCCTCAATTACATTATCCTCAAAGCATATTTTCACTAACCTGTCATCCTGCAGATGCTTCAGTTCGCTGAGCTCCAGCTCCCGCCTGAGGTTGGACAGCTCGCATAGCAGCATGTCTCGCTCCGACGACACCTTCTCTAGCTCCGCCCGCAACCGGACCACCTCATTAGTGAGATCCATCGTCGCCATGGCTATCGATAACCCGGTTATCGACTATAGCACATTACTCGACCCGCTCGCGCATTTTAATCCTTTCCGCCACTATGCGTATCGACACGCACTTCGGCTACATTCAATCTGAAACAATATAAATAGCGTTAGGGGTGTGAACTATCGATTTTTTTATAGAAATATATAGCAGGCAAGTTAGAAATTTATTGTGTGATTAAATAGCGCAATAGAGACAACTGCACCTTGGATTAAAAAAACCTTTTAATAGAACATGAAATCAACGATGCGTTGTCCCCTGATTCCTTTTCCAAAACTTTACCGATTTAAGTATTTTTTTCATAAAAAATTAGCTAAAGGCTTAAGCTGTGTCCCTGTTTTAAGTTTTTTATATAATTTAGCCAAATTTGTTTTCTGTATGCTTTGTGGACGCTAGAATAGAGATGATCGTGCCGAACAACGAACAAGTAACATCGGCGATTAAGTAGAGACTACAATATTATGATTATGTGCAATTATCAAAAGCCTCTTGAAAAATCTTTTACACAGCTTGTAACAACCTGTAGTTATGACATCTCTTTAGCCACATCGAATATAATTATCATAAAAATGAAATTGTTATAATAATATCTAAATAAAATAAAATAATAAATAAAAATAGCCTTTATTCTATTACAAATCTACAAATATTATCATAATACATATTAAATCATTTAATACTGATAATTTAAAATTCCAAATTTCATGTAATTGTATTATAATTCAATTCTACTAAATAACATTGAAATTGATTCATAATCAGTTTATAAAAAAAAAATTATAAACAGTAATAATATCTAAGTTTATATCATATCAATATAATTTTTATAACCCAGCAAAATTAGCAAACTGTTGCTGCAGTAATAACATTTTCCACCTCGATACACACTCCCGTTATAATTGTTATCCATTATCACTATTGAATTAGGCGTGGTTGGGCTAACGTTGTGTTATATTGTACCAATTGGGAGTGAAATTTGCTACTCTCCCATGTCTCTCCCGGGCTCCACCTGGTGATACCATGGCCTCATACCATGCCCAAAACTGTCGTGAAACGTGTGCTGTGTTTCGTCCAGTTAGCGAGTTTACTGGTGGCCCGACTTCCTTAATCCCCTTACCAATTCCCTCATGAAAAGGCCGGCAACGCACTTGTGATTCTTCGGATGTTACGAGTGCCCATGAACGACGGCAGTCACTTTACAACAGGTTACCTGTCTGCTCGCTTGCCCCCTAAATTCCATTAAAAAAATAAGTAACTGTCATAAGTACGTCCAGCAGAGGTAGACGAGATTTCTACAACCGAGAGAATAGGATATTTAAGGTTTATAACTTTAAAATGAACAACTTTGCAGAGACACAAATGTCACGTATTAATAATGTTTCGAGTACGTGACGACCTCTGTGGCTCAGTTGGTAAGCGCGTTGGTAGCTTAAGCCGGGGGTCACGGGTTAGAGTCCCGCCGACGGAGCAAAAAGTTTTTCAACGTTCCTGGGTCTTGGATGTGTATTAAATGTGTGTATCATGTAATAAAAATCTTAAATATGTTTATAGAAGTATAAAATATATTTCCGTTGTCTGTTACCTGTAACACAAGTCCCTCGGGTACTTACCACGGGTCCAGACTGACGTGGTGTGAAGCGTCCATAGATATTATTATTATAAGTATAACAGGTAACGTAATTTATAGGTAACAGTATCGCACAAGTCGTGTATAAATAAATATAAATCTGAGGACCGCCTTAACTTTACATCGTTATTCGAAAACATTTTTATTGACTACACAGCTATGAGGGACTGAAAATGCTAGGGCGACAATTGGTTAATTTACTCTGGGACTGGCTCACTATCCACAAATTTTTTGACAGATTCTCCATACAATATGTGTCAAATAAAATCGTAGATAGACTGTCTGTAAGCGATGAAACGGGCCCTTAGTATATTATTTTTTAGGGTTCCGAACCCAGAGTAAAACGAGACCCTGTTACTAACTTAGACGACTGTCCGTCTATCTGTCTCCAGGCTGTCTGTATCTCTAGAACGGTAACAGCTAGCGAGTTCAAATATTCACAGATGTGTACTATCCTTTCGCTATAAATAAAATATACTTAAATCAAAATAAATTTAATGTTTTAGGGTGGCTCTTATTGACATTATCAACCTTTTGATTAAATCTTTTTCTTGCTAATTATTATGATAGTGGGCTAAAAGATATACATAATGACAAAAATCTCTGAATTCTTTTGAGAAAGGAGTTAGATATTAGCGATTTAAGTTTTCTATCCATCTCTTTCTCTAAAAACGTAATTTAATATGAACTTTGTATGCAGCTTTGACGTTACAGTCAATATCGGATCTCTCTTTCTTACTTTAAAGGCTTGTAACTTTATTGTTCGTAATTTTATCAAAAAACTGCTTGGACTTTGTAGTTTTTCAATAAAGATAGAAAGAAAAAAATCATGCATATATCCAATTGGTCTATTATAGCTGCTTAACTTTCAAAAATAAAAAAAAACAAATTTATGCCAAAAATATTCTAACAAAAATACGTAAGCTGTTATGTATGTATCGTATTATTCAATAACTTAATTATGATGAATTTTTGTAAATAACAAAGGTGATTAGTTGAGGACAGGACTTGTCCTACTAGGCGAGTGAAACACGGTGACCCTATACAGCGGGCCAAGGATTTTAATAACAGAAGGTATATATTATAACAAAGATTGTTTTATCATTGTTCAACAAAACGAAGCTTCAGCACTTTTTTATCTGACGTCCACATTCCACAGGTAACATTTAATTAATTGATTGTGACAATTTTCTTAAATCAGCAATAAATAATATCTGTTCGGTAATATTTCCAAATATTAAGGGCTTTATTTACCACTTCCTGTTAAGTGTCGGATAGGTAACTTATTTGACAGATTCAACTTCAACTTCAAATTTTTATTATTCTCCATAATCCATCTGCCAGATAAGTTGTGGATAGCTTATTAGACACTTATAAATTCTTATACATATTGTGATTATTTCATTTGAATTTTTGATGTCGCGGTCGCTAAGCTGGGAAACCTACCTTAAAGAAAGAAAAGCTTTTGAACTTAACGAATTACGACGCAAAAACAAAATCTCTCTAAGGTAACAAAAGTCTCACGAAAATGATTACAGCAGTTATAATTTGGGGGTTTCCGTCAACTTGAATAGTTATGAGACGAGACAATAGTCATAACTGTATTATATTACTTTTGATCTGTATGCCCACGACATAAGATTCAATTTCTTAAAAATTTTAAGATAATAACTGAATGATAACAATAAGCCAATTGTGTTGGGCCGATTATTGGGCGAGCGAAGCGAACCATCACTTTCCCCCTGCCGCGGCCGACTGCCGGTACATTTTTGTCTATACCTACGAAATAACTATAAGTAATAAGACCTTAAATTTTGGGCTTAAGCAAAGTAATTCAAATATATCTGTAACACATGTTGTCCGTTATCCTTATGTATATCAAATTATTTTTATATATAAAATAATAAGTTCTGACTGACGGATTCATATTCGCCGAGCAAAAACTGTTAAAGCTACAGCCATGAAATTTAATTTCTGAGCAACTGATTCGAAATAAATAAACACGTGTTTAAGCATTTTTTGAAATTTTACTTCCAGAGAGTGAAATAGGAGTTGAAGGTTTCTATGAAAATACTTCTTAATGCGAGCGAAGCCACGGGAAAAAGCTAGTGTAAAAATAAGTCGGGCTTTCCTTCGATACTAAAACTTCAGAACGCACGAACCGATTTCGACAGTTTTCATTCGTTGGAAGGGCTTATGTCTCCGTGAGGTTTTGCAAAGCAAAGTTATAGCAAAGAAAATTCAGGAAAAGTTTTGAAAAAAAAAACAATAAAAGAGGGAAAATCAACAATTAAAGCTATTGTTTTAAAAATAGTAATAATATTAAACAAAATAATTTAATTTACAATATAAAATATTGTACTACCAGCGCCATCTTTCAGCAAAGATGTGCAACTGTAAGTCGGTAATTTGCCAGTTGGGGACAATTTGGAAAAGGTCTTCTTTTTATAGTATTTATACTTTCATTTTAAGTTCGTATATTTTCATTTGTAATTTTTTGTAAATAATTTAATTTATTATAATTGTCATTTCATTGTAAAGTGTAACCAAACGGATCTGTTTTTTTTTCATCGCATTTAAACTACATAGATGTTGCCGGCGAAAATTTTTTGCCGATATTAGTAGTTATATTGCAGGAGAACCGTTAACGCTGCGGTTATATTATTAGTTACTAGCCTTGTTAATAATATAATAGTAATAATAAAAATATAACTGTTCTTTTTAATTCATTCGGATCAGGGCTGAGATATAAATGCCGCAATAAAAAAAAGAATGACGTTTCCCCTCATATTTGATATATTTCTCATAATTGAATACTGTAATCGGTGGTTTAAAATATAAACAATATAAAAATCTAAAACGCAACATTATCTAAAACGATTGATCGAACGTGACTACTATCGCCATCTCTGTTGGACAGAAGACACTTTACTGATAAACTACGCATCAATTCGCACAACGCAACACAGATGTCGCTACAGTGAACAAGATAAGCGGCGGCTTATATTGTTCTCTGTAGCGACCACCATTTTTTTATGATGGTTTAACCTAATTTTTACTAAGAGTTCGATAGATTATAAGGGTTTATATAAAAATCTGCAAATATTTAAAGCAATCAATAAGTCTACAAGTGAGGCAGCTAGGCCTATAATATAGGAGTGGTAGGCAGAGTCACCACTTACCAGGTGGTAAAGGTCCTAGGTAGAGACGTTTTGTTAATTATAGAGCTCAATTTTTTTTAGTTTTTTTCTTTAGGATAACTGTAAAAATCCCTATCTAGCAGTATTCGATACAGCGATACTGGTAAGCAATTCAGTTTCAGAATATTATTATTATTAATATTCGTTGGTGTCCCTCTGGTGTTCAAAGGCCTCCTTCCACACGTCTCTATCTTTCGCTATATTTCCATAATATAAATATTCAAAAAATTTCAAGCAAACAATGCTATTGAATATCTAACACAAACTAATCCAGTCACAGATTAAAACCATCTCATATCCGATCCAGAAGAAAATCTGCACAGCGCCCATTCGTGACAAATCCAATCTCATCGCCGCTCTCGTGATTCCAGAAGATTGAATTCCACCGTCGTCGTTGAAAATGTATTCTTTTTGAGCAAACACTGTTAACCATTAGGGATTCTGGGGCAACGGGGAGCGACGTATCTACGTTTTATAGTTACGGGGAAATGGGAATACTAACACGTGATTTTATTACGATTCACGTTACGTAATTCACGGGCGGGAAGCGGGGTTACGGAAAACTGTATCAAGAGATATGGCCTGCATTTTTAAAAAGTATTTAACACATATCGGTTTTCATTGTATTTAAGATGTATTCTGCTATTCGGGGCGGAGACAAATCCAACGAATCGATAACCATGAAAATTTGTTCAGCAGATCTCGAGTTGTAAGTGTTGTAACAAACCCGTCTTTGTTTTATATATATATATAGATGTCCACTTCTTTTCTTGAAAAATACGTTTTAAAATAGCGCCAAACATTAAGATAGAGCCTTGGAGACAGTTTAGGTGTTGTAAAACCGCACGGGCGCATCGTTACCCGGCGAGAACGTGCACTTGGGCTTTATTAAAGTTTCATAGGCCTTAGAGCGATAACACTCAGCACTCCAGGTTTAGTTTATGAGTATCAGAGTTGCCCGTAAAAGCCCGAGTACACGGAGAGACCGATCCGGTCGGACGGACAGATTAATCGTATGAACTATGGTCAGAGACTCGTTTTGTGCAACTGCAGTCGGCCCAAAAGGAACGACCTACGTTGCCGTATAATATACTATTATAATATACCCCTAGATACTATGCAGTATAATATATTTATTAAAGTTTACTAGAGGTCGCCCTGTGGTCGAAATTCGTATTTCTTTTTCCATATTCTATTTTTCATATTTCACATTGACTTGAATTTGGCATAAATGTCTTGTCACCAGGCCATTAAATAAATAAAATAACAGACACACACATTATCGTGACATGTCAAAATATTATAATGTACGTAGCGTTTTATTTATTAAAAATATGCAAGATTAAAGCATATTTTAAAATAAAATTGGTATTCCACGCTCATCCTCCATAGCAACAACTGTGACTGGGAGAAGTTTCATGCTTTTGCATCTTACGCGTATTTCGTAATAAGGGGTACAAAGTTTTCCGCTCGCGTATTAATATATAGATACTAGTATAAAGGGGTCTTGAGCAAGGCTTGATTTTGATTTATTTGCTGACCATTACATCTCCGTGCGCGCACTGAGCCCTTTTCCCCCTTTTCACTCGACTACAGTAATTTCGAGGACTAAACAAAGAGGCCGGCCGAAATACCATGGCCTCACAGAAAATAGGCATGTAACAGCGTTGCGCTCTACTCTGTTTCGTCTTGTGAGTGAGTTTTTCCGGAGGTCCAACTCCCTTAACCTCATTTCCTTTTTTCGAACCCTATTCATTCGTTAAAAAGCCGGCGACAGTAGCAGAGGACGGAGGTGGACGACAGCTGTTGCTTTCCATCTGGCGACTCGTCTGCTCGTTTGAGTTAAATGAAAAAATCTGTATCATTATATGCAGATCAAATAGCGTAATTTTTTAAGAACCTCAACCTTTTTAAGAGGTGAGCGTGTTATTTTTGCAGTAATTCAAACGTCGTGGAGATCTAGTTTTGAAGATAATGTAAAATGTTGAAAAAAATAAAAAGTGCATTTTATTTTAACTGGGGGATAAGATGCTACAGCAATTTTAAGGGTTAGAAGAAAGAAATTTCTTTGAAAAAAAAAAATACATTGATCATTTGATTCTAGTAGATTAATTTTAGACAGCAAGGCCTTAAGGATTTAGTTGAATGTGACATAAAATATCTGGGAAGCTTGGTTATGAAAATATGAGACTTTGTTGTTTTATGTTATTAAATACTTACATTCAAATCATCAGTGCTTTACATGTTTTTGGCGTTTTTTTACATTCGATTACGATAATTTGGTACTTCAAAGAAACGTTTTAATAACCTAATTAAGAAATCTAATTATTTTTACCATGATGCCAAAGACTTGTAGAACCTGCATTTGCTTAATCTGACGAGCTCGAGTAAATCCAAAATTCCTCTCTCGGGCTCCCCTAACATAGTGATGCGCCTTTGGAAAACAGACGTTTCCTTTTAACTTTCCGACGTGTGTTCTGATGAAGCTATTCAGTAATTAATGACGATATCGCTCACGAGATCGCCTTTCTAGTTTCTACTAGCCATGCGATTAGCTACAATGTAGGTATAAGTGGCGCAAATCCGATAGCGATAAAAACATCATCATTCACTACTCATTAGTACTGCTCGACGCTGCAATGTATGTCCGGTTTCTGTGAGTTTTCAGAGTGTCGAGTGCGAGTTTTTTTTTCATGTTGCTTTCCATCAGGTAACCCGTCTGCTCGCTTGCCCCCTAAATATCATAAAAAGAAATTAGGTAAACAGAGAGAGAGAGAGATAGTTTTTTTGTTCAAAAAAATATATTATTTGACAAAGGCGCGAATCATAGGATTTGCTCTGAATTCTTAAAATGAGAGTTATTTTGATGTTTTATTAAAGTAAACACAATACAGATAATATAATCTCAGCCCACAAACGACGAAACCCGTATGTTTACGGAGAAAGTCCGTTAGTCGTATTGAAGACAGTAAACGATTGTCCAACGTGTTTATAGTCGTAACATTTATAGCTGCGATGGTGGCCGGGTTATAGTGTATTAAACGATTTATTTATATGCAGTTTCGTGTAGGCGAACACAGACCGCGGCTCGACCGGGGAGATACCACGGCCTCACAGAAAACTGGCTGAAACAGCGATGTGCTGTGTTTCGTTCAGTTAGTGAGTTTACCGATGGCCTAACTCCATACACCTTATTCCCTATCTCTATTCCCGTAGCCAACTCCTTCATTAAAAGACCGCTAACTTCAACTCTTACCCACGAGCTTACTTCGGACGCTTTTACTAGAAATAATCTATGTATTAATACGCGAGCGAAAAACTTGTACCTCTTTTTACGTAAGAGGCGTAGATATAAAATCATGAAATTTCTTCCAGTTGTACTTGATATGGGGGAGGAGCGTGGAATACCAATATTATTTTAAAATATGCTTTAATTTTGCGTATTTTTTATAAAAAAGCCGCTACATGACACGACAATAATACACGAAATATTGTTTTGTTTTTGATGTAATATGTGTTTTTTTTATTTAATGGCCTGGTAACGAGACCTTTATGCTAAATTGAAGTTTTAGTGAATTAAGAATAGATCACAATATTTTTTGTAGCCTCTCTTCACAATGGATTTAATAAAAATTTGTGGTCGACTTTCGACCAGTGTGGGCGACCGATAATCTTTAATTTCTTCAAAACCTCCATTGAAATCCCAGTTTTGTTTGTGGTGTGGGTTAAGTATGTTCTGCGTATGTACAAATTTAAAACCAAAACGAAATTAAGAGGACAGTCATCCTTCGTGAATAGCGAGCCCTGTCACTTGTAGTGAGACCACGAATCGCTACTAAACGGGATATGTCCTTTTCGCACATACATACACATAGACAGAAGAAATATTAATTTTGTAAAATAAAATATTCAATTGACGCCCATTTATATAACAACAAGCACAAATAAGTATAAATATAATAAGTAAAATTACACACAAAACGTCATGATCACAAAATTTCAACTGAGGTACGTATATATTACAACCAAGAAAATTGCCCAAATTATTTTTATGACAAAGGTAATTAAAACATAATTGTAATAAGTCATGTTCACTAGGCATAAGCAAAATATATTACATTCACATTATGTGATGGAATCTGAGACAGAATAACAAAGGCCACAGGGTAATTGCGGATACACTTAATTGCTGTCATTTATAATAATCTTATAGTTTTTCTGTCGTAAATTGTGTTCAGATACCTACTAAATACCTATTGTAGATGCCTATTACATATCTGCAGTATGGATTTAATAGCTTGTTATTATACCTAGTCGAGAAATCGTATCAAAAAATTATTATTAACCACAATGACGCAAGGATATAAAATATGATATAACATTTGATTAAAACTAGTTATATACCTAATTTTTATTTCATCGAGTATAATATTTTGTCTCGAATTAATATGCTATTATCAATTAGTATCAACACAAGTCTGTTTTATACTAGAGGGCGCCCGCCCGCTGTTGCGTCAACATTCGTTTATCGTGCCGGATGCGTACATTTTTTCGGGACTCAAAGTATATCCATACCAAATTTCAGCAAAATCGTTTCATCGGTTTTAGCGTGAGAAGGCAGACAATAAAATCCAGACACGAAACACTTGTGACGTCACGAGGATAGGTCCCGCATTAACACGCGCGTGTGGCCACCGCTGTATACACTTTTACTCGAATACCTAATACGCGTTTCACTCGGCCGCGGCACGCTCGCGGCATACCGTGTTGTATGGCGCCGGCGTAGGACGACAGTGATAGTACAGTCAGATACAAATGTTTGTACGTCCGGGGACCTTACAAAAAGATACTGTGAAACTCATCTGACAGATGAAGTATGGGGTATATATCAAATGAATTGTCAATAGAGAAACAGCCCCTAAGAAATCTAAGAAAATTAAAGGCAACCACAGATAAATAAAAAATATGTTGTTACACCAAATCTTTTCAGACTGGCTGGGCTGATGATGATAAACATCAGCTAAATCACTCACGATCATCAGGCCTTATCTTTAAAAAATTTAAACCGACTTCCAAAGAAAAAAACAAAAATAATAGAAAAGAAACCATGGTATACCTTGGTACCAAATAACCAAAATCACTATATGTTTTTCATACAAATTTCGAGGAGTTCCCTCGATTACTCATGGTTCCCACCATCAGCCACCACCATGGTGAATATGGGACCTATTCGGAACAATACCCTATACAACAAAGTAAAAATTTTAAAAATCGGTTCACAAATGGTGGAGCTATGGTTGAACATACATAAAAAAAAAAATTCCACAGCCGAATATATAACCTTGGAAGTAAGTTAAAAAAAGCTTGATCGGTGATCAGACAGGCAACTTTAAGTTAAAGGTTCCTTTTTAGGTTCATTTTCATTTAATATTTTTAACCTGAAAAGAAGGGGTTTTTGAACTCACATACATGAATGTACTCCTACTATTACGTGATAGTAAAAGACAGACCATAGTTCCGGCTCTTGCAACTTGCGTGTGCCGTCGTCACAGCATAATTACCACTGACCCCAGCTGGCACTGCCTAATTAGATCATTGATTTACGATTAGGACGTGAAATTCACGTTAAGTAAACATCAATTACTTTTATATTAGTGCGGGCAGCGTACGAAATTACAAAATTCTCGGTGATCCGTTATACAAAATAATTAACGAGACGTAGAAAATTTTACTACACAAATTATATTTTAAATAAATTGATGAATAGTTTGAAACCAAATGTGTATTGTATGCCTGAATCTCAAAATCTTCAGTAAAATAAAATAATGTATTTAAATATAGAATAAAGAAAAGAGGGGAGGCCTTTGCCCAGTACTGCAGCACCAACGGCTGTTTATAATAATATAGAATAATAAAATAACGTTTAAAAAACTAAAACCTGATTTGTAATAAAAACTTTCGAAAAATTAAGAAACAAGAAAATATAGTTATATGCAAGCAAAGCCGTGCGAATTAGCTAATAATATTTACATATTTGAAATGTGCTTACAGAGCTCTTTCATTTGATGCGCCACAGGACACCTTCAGAAAATATTTTTTTTTGTTCTTCAGTTTAATTACCATAGATAGCGCTATAGTCAATTTAACGTGACGTCATGTATACAATAACAAGCAAAGAATCGAGATGCTTCCAACGACACCTCATTTGTCTAAATAGGATAAGTAGTTTTAAAGTTACGAGTTAACAGATGAACATCCATATCCACATACATACAGGTACAAATCATAACCGTTCATTTTGCTTCGCCACACCTCCCGAAGTGTCGGATAGTACCCTCATCTTATCTGACACATGAAGAACGGTCTACGGAAGATCTGTCAAATAAGTTGTGGATAACCAATGTTTTATATGAATCGGCTAAGCAAATCTTGTCCTAGCACAACATATTTTATGCGTTTTAATAAAGTTCATATTTTTACTGCACCCGAGTGTACCTTGCAAATTATTCAATGGCTGAACTGTGGCGTGGGCATATAATTAGGGGCCTCAGTAACCTTCGCGCGATTATTTCATTAATTTGGTAGCGAATTGACCACTAGCATTGCGTCACATGTGAACTTTCAATTTAATTTACCTCTGCATTGTATAGGGAGCGTACAGGAACTACACTTTGAGATTTGTATTTCTTGGTTGCCCAAAGGTGAATGCACATTTGTCGGAACCGAACCAACGATTCGGCGCAGGCTAATGTGAGAAAATCCATGACAAATTCATACATAGAATTCTAAGTCGTTTCGTTCGGCGCGTTCGTCCACTTCAGTAGCTCTACCGTGAGTTTGAAGCAACAGTATTTGTCGATACTCGATAGTGGCTACGTAAATTTTTAGTATAGAAAAATGTAACAGCGCCTCTAGCGGTCACTTGCGCAAATCAAATTCTCATATTAAAAATTTACGTAGTCGTTATCGAGTACCGACAAATACTATTGGTTCGAACTTATGGTAGAGTTACATTTCTGATAGACGTGCGTTAACCATAATATTACAACCATAATGCCACTACCCTTGTGATACTCAAGCGGAAAACTTTGTACCCCTTTTCAAGAAAGACGCGTAGATATAAAAGTATGTCTCCCATTTATAGTTGATATGTAGGAGGTGCGTGGAATACCAATAGTAATTTAAATTATGCCTTAATTTTGCATATTTTTAATATTCCAATTTTTAAAATTGCAAATTTTGACATGACACGATAATCACACACGAAATACTCTTTTGTCTAGGTTTGTAGTTTGATTTTTTTAAAGAAAATTTAATGGTCTGTGGTAACGAGACCTTTACGCCAAATTGAAGTCTGTGATTGAATTGAAAATAGATTATAGCATTTTATAGCTCCTCTACACGATGGAATTAAATATTTATGGTCTAACTTCGACTACAGGGCGACCTCTAGTTAATAAATTATGTCGTATCAACTCTACCATATCATCTGATTCAACCGTTTT
>JAOTAV010009476.1:0-27866 GCA_026546445.1 Cyclargus thomasi | reverse complement strand
TACCCGAGGGACTTGTGTTACAGGTACCAGACAACGGAAATATATTTAATACTTTTATACTATACACACATTTAAGACTTTTTTTTATTATATGATACACATATTTAATACACATCCAAGACCCAGGAATATTGAAAAACTTGCTCCGTCAGCGGGATTCGAACCCGCGACCCCCGGCTTAAGCTACCAACGCGCTTACCAACTGAGCCACAGAGGTCGTCATAATAGTATATGTAATGCAGACGGTTGTTGCTGTGAAACTTATTTTTTAGGCATTGAGGTATTTTGATTGAAATCCTAGTTGAGTCAGCTGTGTTAAAAGTTACTTTCTCAGCGCTGCTATTTCCACAGTGAGCTCTTTGCAAGTTGCCATTAAAACTGTAAAGTTTTGGGGAAAAAAAACTTTTTTTTATGGTGTTATGGGGGCAAGCGAGCAAACGGGTAATAATTTTATTATTTGTCATTAAAGACGACCGAAAAATAGAAATATCGGTGAAAAAATGACGAAGATGGCTTATATTGTCTCGAAGATACGGAAATTTAAAAATCACATAAAATAGACCTTCCTTCCTTAATTTTTTTTTAGCATGGACTTAGACACAAATGAGTTCCGAAGAACTTTAGTAATTGAACGCGAGTTTATCAATATTGCTGATTGTTGATCGCAATTTTTACATAACAGGGCCCTGTCGTTAAAGGACATATTTTGACGGAGCAATTTTCGCAATGCCTGTAAA
Organism: Cyclargus thomasi; assembly: GCA_026546445.1. Taxonomy (NCBI): domain Eukaryota; kingdom Metazoa; phylum Arthropoda; class Insecta; order Lepidoptera; family Lycaenidae; genus Cyclargus; species Cyclargus thomasi. The sequence continues at coordinate 27,129 of JAOTAV010009476.1, read as the reverse complement.
ATTTATACAACTTACATACCTTGTATATCATTGAGTAAATCCTGCGAGCCCAGGTTAGCCTTTCCCTTCTGTAACATTGTAGTCTTCCATTTATCTCCAACTAAACTGTAGGCCATCATACATTGATTTTGTCCGGCAACTATCATCAAATTCGAATTCACGAAATTCAAATATACTACAGGACTATAAGTATGCATGATATCCATGATTTCCTTGGTTTTTATAGTGAATTTTCTCACTATGCCAGTATTTAAACCATAAATGACATAATGGTTGCAGGGTGTTATTTTTAAAACGGTTATCCTTTCGTCCGTATTAGTCGGGATTTGTGTTAGTAATTTCGTTCCCCTCATGACCTGCAATAGAATTTTGAAAAGTAGTAGACTAATGTCTTTTTAGTCATTAGCAAAATAAACACTCTCAATACTTGGGGCCTTATATATATGTAATCATTCATTCTATATTCATGTTACTCTAAACGACTCACCTGTATATTATCATTTTTGTCAACAACAGCTATCAATGGTTGTGTAGAACTATCGTTGCCGTTACATATCCCCTTCAAGTTCAATGGTTTGAGCGTATGTCTGTCCAAACTCATCGTTGTCCTCACTACTTTCTTCGTCACTTCAGGAGTGTTGACAAATGATTGGTGTCTCTTTGGTGTGATATGCGTTGATGGTATACTGCTGCCAACTGAGCTTGGAGTATACGGGGATGATACGTTTATGAATGACGCATCGAATTTCTCCGTGAGCGGTACTTTGCTGTAATAAAACGTTTAGTTTAACTTTAAAGGTGTTAGTATACAGTGTCGGCTCGCATCACATTCTTCATACAAATTTTAAATTGAAAAGCGATCTTTAGCTTCACGGCTCATGATCAGTTTCCAACAGTCTAAGCGTCAGTATGCCTTTTACGGTAGCGTATTTTCGTCTGTCCTAAACTGAGCCTAGTTTTAGAGAGAGCAGAATGCGCTATGGTATCCAATTTTATTTAAACTGACCGAGCATAGGCGGTTTGTTCAATGCATGCCACCACAGTTAGCAAAATTATTTCGGGTATACCCGATAAAATGCCACTGTATGACATGGACTTTAAATTTAATTTTGATATATACCACTACAGAGCAGAGACGACATGGGCAATGTAACATAATAATTTCATTTTAACACATTAAAATAATTAAAAAAAAATCCTAAAATTTCTCTATGCGGGGGGCATGGACTGGCTAGGGGGGCGTGAACAGTTGGGTCTAGATCATAAACTGGTATTTTAATGGTCCAAAATAATCTCGTTGCCGGTGACGGCGTGCGGTGGACAAAGCTTACACCTCGCTCGGTTGAAAGATGCTTTGCGGCTACCGCTTAATCCCATACATAATTTACTATTAACAGTAAAATATTTACCCATTCTTATCGGCTTTCTGCTTTATAAACGACGCATCTAGGAACCAAACTTTGGCGGAGTTCTCTATAGTGCCGGTGCCGGTCAGTAACACGTCCGACCCGGGCTCGAAGTCGTCGCGATTCGATTCCTCACTCATCGCCATTGATACTATGTTACTGTAACAAAGAGGTACATAATTAACAAGCAAGTTTTTATTTGTTAAACTAGGGGGCAAACCAGCAAACACCTGATGGGTAGCGACTACCGTCGCCCATAGACATCACCGACATCGGAAGAGTTGCAGGTGCGTTGCTAGTGCTTTATGAGGAAATCGGCTAAGCAAATAGAAGGAAGTAAGGAGTAGGATTAAGTTGGGTCGAAACACAGCGGAAAAGCTGTTTCACGTCGGATTTTTGTAAGGCCGTGTTATATATCCGGTTGAGCCGGCTCATTCGTTGTGAAGCGAGTGTCATGACAAATGATAGGAGAATCGGTTGGTGCGTTCTGGAGTTAAAATGTAAGGAAGGAAAACCCGACTTATTTTTATATAGCAGATCAATTTATATTTTTTTGAGTAAGTGGTAACAATTTGCGTTTACGTACCCTCTACTATTAGATAGATCGAACAAGTACATATAAGTCATGAGATCCACACAGACAATTCGTCCGTCGTCTGTAGACACAAATAGCAAAGTGCCAGTCTTGTTCACGGCCATAGACAAAAAACACACTTTGTCTATGACCATATTGCTGGTGATAATAGATCTTCGTTTTTCTCCTTTATATCTTGAACTTTGGTAAATGTATTCTACCACTTCTCGCTTCTTAAGTACAAGAATACGTTTAGTGCCTAAAATGTAACATAATTATTATTAACATTAGCCAGGGCCTTCATTAATGCGTAAATTTCTTCGTACCAGACAATGCCTGCAATTCCGTTGCACCAAAATTCGTTTATCGTGCGGGAACCGTACATTTTTCCAATATGAAAAGTATCCTATGTCCTTCTCCGATACTCAAAGTATCTTCAAACCAAATTTCAGGCAAAATGGGGTAACAGGCAGACACACTTTCATACTTATAATATCAGTATGGAAGTGAATTGTGGTCGAGTGCGAACCAAAGGTCTTACCACTAGGCTACTATTGAGCGTCTGTCAATATATAACATTTTCAACATAACTTGCCTGGAACAGTCAAAATATTAAGCACCAAATCATTCTCTTCGCTCAAGCTCTGTCGTACATTAGTTTTGAGGTCCACCATTTCCAAACTATAGAAACTATTACTGAACGCTACGACTACATTTTTATCATAGTTGAATGGCACACAACATAGTATTTCCTTGTCGATCATGTCTAACTCCTGTATGACATTACCGCCTATGCCATATATGGTAATAGTTTTGGTGGTATGCGCTATAAGTTTTTCTTCATTGTTTGTCCAGCGACAGTTTATAAATTGTCCATTTTTTGATTTGATTGTCATGTTGCTTGGATAGTTATTGTTGTATGCTTCCTCAGCTTCTGTAACAAGTTAATATTGGTATTCTTGCAAATTAAAAAATTTAGTTCAGAAAATAAGTACCATCTAAAATAAGAAATAGTTAACTCGATCATTTTGCAATATCAGACTTTTACATAAAGATTTCTCAAATGACATTTATGCACTATTTTTTCTTCCCCGTTGAAAACCTTGAAGGCATTAGAATTAAAATTAGCCAATATTTTCTATTTTGTCTATGTGAGTATGTCTTAGTACTTAATTCCTCTATTCAACATATCTAATGTCAATGTAGAATACATTGACATAGTATTTTTTTTAATAAGAAAAGGGGCAAACGAGCAAGAGTTACTTGGTGGAAAGCAACTTCCGCCGAACATGGACACTAGCAACATCAGAAGAAATGCAGGTGCGTTGCCGGCCTTTAAAATTTTTAACAATATGGTGTAAATGACCTACCTTCTTCAATGACGTCATCATCGTGATTATCATTAACCTGTTGCGATGTAGATATGTCATCGATGTACCATAGTTTAATGACACCCCCCGCCAAAGAAGCGACTAGTTGTAACTTTTCGGGACAGACGCCAATCCATTTGATACAGGACTCGCTTGTCGTTATCTCTTTAATCAATTTGTTCGTTTCGATTTGGAAGAACTGTAAAATAATGTGTGCATAATGATCAGAACACATAGAGAGGAGCGCGGCGGAGAGGATTTTATTGACGCACTTGATAAGAATCTTTAAAATTATAAAACTAATGTAGTACATAAAGATTCCTTAGTATTCTCGATGACGCGCGAACATTCTGCGTAAAGTTAAAATTCTAATCCTCGCTGCCAGCGGCCGCGACACAATAAAAATCAAATAAAATGCTACTTTATAACATAAGCAATAGATTTATTTTCTCATGAATCGGCCCGTGACGCCGCTGCCATCTAGCGGCGTAGAGCAATTTAAAACCTATATCATTAAAGAGGCGTTTTATTTAAGAGAGTTATTGTGTCGCGGCTGCTTTTCGCGTTGATCGGAAATGTGCCTTAAGATTCGAGCGTTAATCCGGTTAAACTTCACTAAAAAATTTGATAAACGATAAGTTTATCCAATTGGTTATGTAACTATGATGACTGGACTTTTAAAAAAGTCCCAAAATATATTATGTATAAGTAAACTAATCATACCTTGATAAGGCCACTGTTTGTTCCTACAAGCACCAAATCGCCCAGGAAACACACACAAGTGACGGTTTCCATCACATCTATCACTTTCTGATTCAGTTCTTCAGAGTCTTGCTCATGCCTGAAAAAAAACATGGGATTACTTAATTTTAACTTTTTGCATAAACCTAGTTAAAAGGATGGAAAGTAATATACATAGTTCCCAAAAAAATTGTATGCTTGTCAATTTTCGAATTATTCGTCTATTATTTCAACCTTACATGTAATCAAAAAAGCTAGTAAGTAGGTACCACGGGCGTATAGCTTTGACGATGGGGGGAGGGGAAAGGGCGCGCTAACGTAAGAAAGTAGCCAAGTGCGAGTTAAGTTCGCCCATGAAGAGTTCCGCAGCAGCAGAAAGATAACGTGTTTTATATAAGATAAACGGGGAATTCGAGCATAAACAAACGCAACAACAGAAGAGTATATGTGGACAGATAGCAATTGGGGTCCGCACCCCCAGGCTGCATTATATATGTTCATGGTACTTACAGGAACTCAAAATACAGTTCATTCCTAGCGCATCTTTCTTGGGCGACGTTCACAGCGGCAGTATAAAGTATCCCGGACCTCTCGTTCTGCAGTATACTCTGTATGATGTCGGTGTACGGGAACCGGTGTAAATCATTCCCATATCTGTCTAAATATTTCTTCAAATTGCCCAGCAGATCTCTATCGTGATTCTGAAATCAATAAAATCATATTAGCACTGTCTCTCGTCTGCCGTATCAGGCAGAGTGCAGATTTATATAATCTAGATTAAACCTTAATGAAACACACTTTTTCATGCACTAATTCCACTATTCTCTTCGATTTTACGAATTTATAACAAATACACGACCGGTTTCGACAAATCATCATCAGGTGACTTTGTCGAAACCGGTCGTGTATTTGTTGTAAATTTGTAAAAACGAAGCGAAAATAGTGGAATTAGTGCATGAAATAGTGTGTTTCATTAACGTTGAACATAAATTTCCACCATGAACCGACAGTACAATCAATTACACATATCGATACCTTACTGCCTCAAACTCGTATCTTAAAAATGGCTACATTTCATTGGACAGAAAAAAAACTGATTATAGTTTTTTTTTATAGCATTTAAACAAATCTAGACAATAAGATTATTTGATAGATAACAAATTACTTATCAAATAACCTCATATCTAGTTTTGGACAATTACTAAGAAAAAAATGTAATCAGTTTTTTGTCTCTTGAAATGTAGCCATTTTTAAGATACGAGGTTGAGGCAGTAAGGCATCGATATCTAGATTGAATTAAGTACATCTGTAATCTGCTTATGAATCAATTTATCAATCCGTACTAATACTTTAAACGCGAAAGCGTTTGATCGTTTGTTTGTCACGTCCTAATGACGCAATGTCGACTTGAATTTGGCATAGACTCCGTTGGAAGGATGGAAACTATACTCAGCATGGCCAACAATGATCCCTATGACACTGACATTTAAAATCACTATATATGTTGTCGTGGCGTCGCCTTTAAATTAGGATTTTATTGGAAGCGTGTAAAAATTGCATATTCCGTTGGAATTACCTCGATCTGAATTTACGTTTACGTCCTGCAAAACTTACGTGATATGACACTTATCGACTAATGGGGCGAGTATCGATAAACAAATGTCGATAATGGATACGAGTGCACAATTTTTTCCATACTTAAGTTAAAATCTATATGATTATATAAAATCCTTTGCCCTGTACTATATGCAAATTAAGAATCATCGTACAGCCTAAACCACTTATCGTAGAGATTTAAATTTGGTGGTAAAAAGGGGGGTTAGTATGGGAGAACGCGATTCCGTGGTCCGGTTCAAAATTTACGTCATATTTTTTATGCTAACACTATTATTTTTGAAGTTTTTGTTGTCAGTTATACAATTTTTTCCATTTCGAAAGTTTTATCGCGAAAATTATTCGGTTTAGAATAGATTATACTACAAACCTCAATATTTTATTTGGAGATTACCCATACCTCTCACATATGTGTTTGATAAAAAGTTGGGACAGGCGAAGTGAAATCGACACGACATAGGGATCATCATTCGCCGCGCCGACTATAATATACAAGGCATCTTTTTGTCTTGGAAAAAACATCACGTTTTCGAAGTGAGCGGAACCGCGGGATAAAGCTTGTTAATGATAACACTAGGCAGTAGCAGGCGTCTGCGTGAGTATCGATGGATTCTGGCGCGACATCTGTCAGATTGAAAAATCGGTATTATGTTTCAATCTAATCTATCATGCAGCACCAAATTCTCACTAGTTGCCACTGCATATCTGCCGTCCTCAAGCTTAAATGCCGTTAACCAAAATCTGGTCGATTTTGACATTTTGATGCCATAATGATCAGAAGAAAAAGCTCTATCGACGTGTATTACCAAGATTTTTCTAGCTTTTATAGTTATCGAGTTATTAAAATTAATATTGCCGTTATGAAGTACCAAGCCCTTAGAAAAATTGCCGTGTTTTTTTGAGTATTTTTTTTGAGTTGGAGGTCCTAGGTTCGATTTCCGCGTCGAAAACGTGTTATTTCCAAGTTTGGTTAAGACTGGATTACATTGCCTGATAAGTAAAGTCAGTCCCGCATCTGATCGTAGATCAGTTGCATCGGTCGCCCCACTAAAGAGAGGAAGCTCTTATGTACTGCGTACACACTTGGGCACAAAAAAAAAAATTACTCCTACGTAACTGACCTGGTTTCATGGAATGGAACCCTAAAAGTGATGTGGGCATATCAGATGTAACTATGATGCTAGAAAAAATACTTACATTATTCTTGACTATTTTTTCCTCATACTTTTGCAGATCCAAATTGACATCAGCTATACCGGTCAACCTTACTTTGTTACCGATAAATTTTAAATTCAAAAACAATTTACTGAACATCCTCCAAGCGTTATTCAAGTCCTCCGTATGTAGGAGATGATAGCCAACATAGAAAGCTATGTAGCCATCGTCCTGTATTTCTGTTGGTACGTCCGTATCAATTGTGTAGTTGTAACTTTTTAGCAGATCCAAATGCAATTTCCTCATAGCGTTATTGCTTGTGCTCGTTCGAAGATAGTTCATTATCAGGTAATGGATCTCATATAGATATTTCTTTTGCTCATAATCATATGTTTGAGTAATTAGAGATTTGCTTTTCAGCTGTCGCAATATGCTTTCAACTCTCTGTATGTCTAAGTTCCATAGTTTGCTTACAACTTTAGCTGGTACTTTCACATTGTCCGGGAAGACAGCTAGCATTTTAAATAATGGCAATATGTCTGGGTTCAGCAAGTTGATGCAAACTTCTATTGTTTTCATCTGTTTGTTAGAATGTTTTGAGTAACTGAAATTGTAGTAAAAATAAATTCTAATAAACGTAAATTCATAGTTTTAAGGAAAATCCTATGGAGTATAATGAAAAATAACAATGCTTATGTTAATTTTATGAGTTAGACAATATTAAAACAATTCTGAGAATAATTTAAGTAAATTATGTTTCGTTATTAGTATTTCCACACTATGCTTAAAAACAATTTTATAAGTTAGCAAAAACTGTAATATTGTCTTAAATTAAAAGTTTTATATCCAGCTGTCACCGCCCTAGACACTTTTTTAGCATGTCCGAGCTTAGATACTCACGAAAACAATTCTTTTTTCTTCAGCTTCTCAATATAATACTTCCATCGGCTTGAGTCGTGGACTAATATCTCTCTAAATTCCGCAAACTCGGCTGCTAAGAGGGCCATATCGTATGGGCTGCCTCCACACAGATGGTGTAACTTCTTAGCGTACCGAGGTAGAGAGTTAACATCGATACCCAGACAAGATGCCAAAAGATCCAACGATTCTGATTCTGTGAAATGGTTATCTATCTGCAATGAGAGAAAGTAATCCTAAGTGAAAATGGTCTACATTGCTATCTCGAGAATTTTTGTCTAAAGTCTGATGAAAATATATGTTTAGCGGGGCAATGCTATTAGTTTGCTCGGTACTCTGCCTGATGGGGACGATTTTGAAAATGTTTTCTTTTTATAGTCTTAATTCTTTTATTTTAAGTTTGTATTTTGTAATATTGAATGTTTAATTAGAGTGAAATAAAGCTTATAACATCATCTAGTAACAATACAATTTTATAGTCTATGCCACAATTTTAGCCATTTATATTTAATTATATTAGCGTGGACTAAAACCTTTCAGTTTAAAAACCTAATTTGAACTTACATTAACTTTCATCTCTACAAAATTCTCCATAACATTAGTATCACGGGTCGTAATCATTATTTTGCATCCAATGTCAAAAGCGTTCAAACAATCACTTTTATTCACTTCATCCAACACTAGCAACGATTCTTTCAGTATTGGATCTTCGAACACTCTCCTTAGCTTGTCCTTCCACTCCTGCCAAGTACATTCGTAGCTGGTTACAGAATCAGCAATGGAGCCAATACTCGACATTGATATAGCAGAGTTCACTAGTGGATTCAGTTCTGGATACATGGTTGAGATCTTGCGGTATAATCTGAAATATGAAAATATATATTACGTTAGATACGGTATATACAACTATCCGTAGTAATAATGTAAAGCTGAATAGTTTTTTTTTGGAACGCGCTAATGTCAGGGTCGGAATTGAAAAAATCTTTTTATGATTAGTCCATTTACCAACACAAAAAGATTTTTTCGTATCGAGGAAGACTTTGGGCTATACAACATCACTCTACGACCGATTAGGAGGGGTAATCAAAAAATGTTGTAAAAACGGGATAATATGTATATAAAGTTCCACGCAGATTTAATAAAATCGATCAATGTTTTAAAACGTTAAAAAAACCAAACGAAAAATTGCATGCTTCAGCCGATTTTTAATCTTTAAACGTATGGCGCAAAATATTGAAAAAATTATACTTTATAACTTACATAATAAGGGTACGGAATCCAAAGGATAATACGGGACCCTATTACTAAGACTTCGATGTATGTCCGTCTGTCTGTCACCAGGCTGTATCTCAAGAATGGTAATAGCTAGAGAGTTGTAACTTTCACAGAATATGTAGGTATAATAAAATATTTTTTTTCCTATTTTTTTTTTTAAAATAGAATTAAAAAAAATAATGATTCAGAAGTACGTTTTCCCAATATTTCGCTCTGTATTGGTACGGTAATTCTTCGTGCACTTGGTCGATTTTGTAAAGATACTAACTAATTCTCATAATATTCTAAAAGCTAATAAAAGAATCCATAAAGCGGTGAAAGGTTTGCCATCTTTACAAGTTGTTATTTGGGGTGTACTGTTGTACAAGATCGGCGCTTTTTATGTTTTAAAGTATTTACCCGCGGCTTTACATGCGTGGAAATTGATTTATGCCACATTAGAATTTAATCGGAATAAAAAGTGTCCTATATTCTAGGCTAGCTTATACCCAACCTGTACTGTACAGATCCCTTCGTACGTTAGTATAACTCGCACTTGGCAGACTTTCTAGGTGTTATTACAGCCTGTCTCTCCATGACAATTTAGCAATCTAATATTTGAGTTTGTTCGTAACAAACATACAAAAATATAAATAAATCCTATTTATTAATGGTGCGAGATCACAGGCTGTGCCAGTGGCGTAACTACAAGGTGGCAAGCCGGCAAAATGCCACGGGCCCCCTGCCGTAAGGGGTCCCCGATCAGCCCCCTTAGACAAGTGGCAAGCAATTATTTTTTCCAATAATCGCTTGACGTGTTTTTGTATTGGATTAACATAGTGGAATTATAAAAAAAGAATTTGCACGGGCCTCGAACGGTATAGTTACGCCACTGGGCTGTGCACAGCTTGCCACCCGTCGCGGGCACGCGCTTGTCGCAGCGGTGGGACAGAAAGGAACCGGAAGCCAGTGTCTGATTCTTAGTACACCTTGGTGGGGGCGAAAAACAGATGTGTTCACTAGTTACAGTATATTGGCACTTCATATAAATTCAGCTTTGACGGACGATCCAAGTAATTTTTTTTCAAAATTTTGTAACAAAACAATAAAAATTGAACTAGCAGTATACCATAATGATATAGGATTCCTAATAAAATGTATCTAGAGCTACTAAACAGTTTTCCCACTTTGAAAAATTGAACATTAATATTAATTTACAATGATTTGCTGATGCTTGTCACTCATTTAATTTAGATTTAACCAAACATTTAAGAATATTGTTTTTATTTCTGATGCAGTATGTGTTATCATTAAAACATTATTTTATAATGTAATACTCACTTTTTCTGCTGGTTAACAATGTCATCTTCAGTCTTACAGTTGCTTAGATTGAGCCAAAACACTACACTATTGAAGTTAGACGTGACTATTTCACGATTGTGGCGCAGTACGCTAATTGCTATCACAGTTTTGCCCGACCCTATCATACCATATAGAGCGAGGATCTTATGCCTAGGTAGTACCTTCAGTTTACTTGCTATTTCTCTTTCCTAAAAATAAAGTTTAGATGAAGAAAAACAAAAAACAAAGTTAAGATAATCAAAATCATAATAAATTCCCATATTATTATACATTTCCCATAATATAATGAAAATAAGTAGGCCACAGGGGTTAATAATTACTGTTATATAATAACTTCCTTTTGTTTTCATAGAAACAGTATATAAATTGATTTATTTGTACTAGTCTAAAAATTTACTGTAGCTATAGCAATATGATTTTTTCTTGGTCAATGTCTTGATGTTATCTCATTGCCTACACACTTAGTAATACATGGTAAATTATTATTTTACATCATATAGTATAAGTAAAGATATAGATTTTCGTATACTCACCACTGCACTTCGTGGCACATAAAACTCAGGTAAGCGAGGCACGTCACCCCGACCAAGAATGTCTTCGAAACTATTCTCAATGTCATCTTTACCATCCTCTGTGTTTAACTTTTGCCACAACCAATCATAATCCTTAGCTAGAGTGTCTACAAATGCTTGATATGACTGATTTGTGCCCTTCTTGATTAGTATATCTAGAAGATACCTGATACGTTCTACTCTATCATTCTGAAATGATGAAACATTTATAACATTTTATCATTTTTAAAATTGAGTAAGTAAAGTATCACACCCTGTAATGAGGACATTAAATATACTACTTTCTTTTTATTCCACCCATTCCTAATCTAAATAATGGCCCCTTTAAAATAGGGTCTAAACTCTAATAATTGTGATAAGTAATAAAGAAAATAATGTAATAACTTATGAAAATCTGAAATACCATTTCTCGAATATGATTATACTCGTCATCATGTATTCCATGACTGCTTAATAGCTGGTCTAATATGTATTCAACATCAAGGTCTCTGATTATATCATTTTGGTTATGCTGCAAAAGCCGCCTGTATTTTGGGTCCATCTTGTATCTGTCTCAATCATCTGAAACAAAAATTAATCATGAAATTTCAAGAATACAAACTTATGATTCAATATTAAAACACAAATATGGGAACATTATGTTTTAAGTAAAAACATCAAAGTATTTTTATTTTAGTATGTTTCTACAAATGTATTAATACAAAAAAGAACCATGAGGTACTAATGGGAGGTAAATAGATTGATTGTCCATACAACCTTGAGTCTGTGACACCTACATGAAATCTTGATGTGTGTAAAATACAAGTTCAATGACCCAATAATATACAAGGTCATTGTTAAATTGTACGTCTTATTCAATATTTGAGGAAATATTTTTGTACTCTTTCTTAATACTTTTAGGACTCTGTACACTGTTTACTGAAAGATGTCAAAAAAAAAATCTAAACCCATCTCTTGTTGAAATAACTTAGATGATTTGGAGAAATATAATAATATTATGGTCAAATTTACTCATATTCTTATAATTTGACCTTAATATTCCAACTTTATTTAACAAAATACATTTGAATAAAATCATTAATTATTCAGAGAATTTGACCTGGTTTTATGGGAAATTGTGGTGGATTTATGATAAGGAATAAACATGACTCATTTCACTATTACGAAATAAAAATATAATAAACCATATCTGATCATTAGATTACAAGAAAGGACATAGCAATGACCTAATATCTATACCTGATTTAGCTTTATAGTAATATTTGTTTAAGATATTTTTATTAATTGCATACAAATCTCTAATCCGATTACACTACATGGCAGTTTCTTTTAAACATCACATAAACAACTGCTTTTTGGGGTCTAGATCATTAAAAATGAGTTCAAATTAAGTGATATCTATATCATACATTATTACGATTTTTAAAGATTTATTGCGCTAAATCTACAACAATGTGGATATTGTTTTTCCTTTGAATTATTAAAAACACTAATAGAATTCTTTTACTATTATATTAGGGACCATCCATAAAGTATGTCACACCTAAGGGGGATGGGGTAGATAAAGTGTGACATGGTGTGAAAGGGGGAAGGGTACTTAGTTTTGTGACATGACATTTAGAATTTTCTAAATTTATACATAATTGATTGTATATTTGGTTCTTGGTTGGTGGAAATTCATGTTCAACATTAATAAAACTCACTTATTACTTGCACTGTTTCCACTATGATAAGTAAATATAGTGGAAACAGTGCAAGTAACAAGTAAGTTTTATCAATGTTTCAGAATTTAATCTCACAATTTAAAATAATGGGGTGGTTCCAATTTTTAGATGTAAAATTGCAAATTTGTGATTTCACATATCACAATGGGGAGGGTCAGAAATGTGACTTCCTGTGACAAGGGGGGGGAGGAGTCTAAAAGTCATGAAATTAGTGTGACCTACTTTGTGGACGGTCCCTTACACATTAGTACATTAATCTTACTAAGTATTTGGATTTTTTTGGAGAATCTGGAGTTTTGGGTGTAAAGTTAGCATTACAACTTATCAATATGTTCCTAGAAAGTTTAAATGGTTGAAAAAACAATACAAAATTATAATAAGTGTTGTTGATTTCATTTTAAAAAATACTTATACTTATCTTTAGAGGATCACAAACATCTCCTAAATATAGCTTTACTTTTGTGTTTTCTTTTTCTATATAAAAAAAAACTTGTTATAACATTGCAATTAGGCCCAGTTTACATTTAATTACGAACAGTAGCAAGTTAAGCAAATTGTTAAGTCACTTAACTGTTAAGTAGTAATTATTAACGTCAAATACTAAATATGATATTCAAAGTCCCTTTCTGGAAAATTAAAAATGTCACACGATAGAAAAGGACAGCCAACCTCAATTATTATCTAGACACTGTTTAAATTTTTTTATAAGGGGATATGTGACATTCAAACTTATGCGAGTTAAGTAATCATAAGTTGCTGGTTTGATAACAAGATAAGTCCCATCAAGAAGCCCAGCTACTGCCTAAAAACTCATTAAATTTATTATTTCACTAAAGTAAATACATACATGTTGCATTAAATACTTTGCTAAATTAAATATTATCATATGAAATGTACTAAACTCAGACGTCCAGACGCTGGTAAGTTACGTTGGCGGGGTGCGGGGTTAAAGTAATGACGAAATTGCAAGATGCATTCGCTGCAACGCATAATTATAACTGATAAAGATACTGAGTAGAAAGTTTTTGAATCAAACATATTATAATTTCAATGAATTGTAACTTAATTATTGTATTTTACTGATATACCAAAGCATAGAAAATTTTGAAGAATATCGAGTATACCAAACAAAAACTAAGTTATTAGTTGACATAAACAAATAAAAGCTTACCAATTGCTTAGGATGAAATACAAAGGAATGTAAAATTTGTATCTTCGTTTTATCGTATCTAGCTTTAGAACCTCATTAAACACAGTTTTACTAAAAATTCATTTGTCTATAGAAATAGTTCAGCTCCAAAATAACAAAGCAAACGCGTTGCAACTTGCAGCCGCCTACAGCACCAAATAAACACCACTGTAAAATGTAAATGGTAGAAAATAATAGAATGTCAACGTCATTTTAAAACTGTCAACTTTTTTTTTAATGGGACAAATTCTAAATTTTAGTTCGTAAATCTATACTAGGTGACGCAACGAAAGACAACTCTAGATTTTCTATTGGTTCCCCACTAATCTGAAATTAGCTAAAATTGGTTCCCTACTGATCTGAAACTTCATTATGACAGCGTCAGTCATTATGAATAAAGCGAGGTCTTGACGTAAAACTGGAAGTCTGGACCCCACTAGGCAAAGAAATAATGAACTCTCGTGAGTCGTGACCTCTTGTTTCCCTACGGTTTGCCATGATCATAAAACGTAATTCCCCAATTTTTAGTATTATATGTGTATTCATTTGGTGAAATTATCAACCATTATGACAGTTGAACTCGTGAATAAATAGATATGAAAAAAGTTCTCATTATTAAAATTTAAGAGCATGTATAGTCGGGCTACTTTAATTAATAAAACCTAGCATTTATTTTTACTAGCAACATTATAATATTAAAAAAATTACAGCTGTCACTTACACGATGAATGATAATATCATGCTCCGTATTTTTTAATTCTTAAAAATTCTATTTAATCAACTATTATGATTAAAAGGCTTTAATCATTAAGTACAATACTACATATATCTGTGAAATTGTTTGTGGAGTGATACATACTGTTGATCAATAGAAAATATACGAAGACTAGTAAGTGGACTTTTGAACTATTATTTTAATAAAACCGAATATCGTGTAGATATTATATTATCTTGAATCATCCTTGACTCTCATGATCTAATGAAGTCAATTTACAAAAAAAAAATTAAAAACTTCTATCAAGAAATAAGAAAACAATTTTACTAGAATTCAAATTTTGTAAGTTGATTTTGGTAAAGTCGAAAAACGACAACTAGCTTCATCTAGCAGAAATCATCTAAAACAATTTTCTCGTATCACAATGGAAAATATTACTTTTAGAAAGAAAAATCTGAAGGCTAGTTCAGAAACTAATATTTCATCAATGTCAGATGATGAATCGCTTTTAAACATTTCATCATCTAGCCAACCTATCGACAAAGGAATGGATTTAGAAATAATTTATTTGAAGTCCTACCTTGAAAAATTACAAGTCAAACTTACCAGCGCCCACAAAGAAATTGCACAGCTTAGTCTAGAAGTTACCTCTTTGAAACGAGAGTTAGACTCTAAAAATAAAACTATATCTATTTTAAAAAGATTGTCAGAAGACACCATTAACACATCAAAAACTCCGAAGAAAACTTACTCCAGTCGCCAAGAAGATACAAAAGTCTTTGTTATTATCATGCCGCAACTCCCCTTTATCACAATATCACGATGACATTATATTAATGCCGAATCAAAAACTTGGAACAGAAAATGCTGAATATAACTCACTAGAATGTCCTCAACATGATCGAAATATCAACACAATATCTTGTCAAGCGTCACAGATGACAGCGTCAAGAAGTAATGACGTACAAAAACAAAAAAATGGAGGTAGTTTGAAAAAACATGACATATTCCTTTTGGGTGACCAACAGTTAAAAGATTTGTCAGTGAAAATGTATAATACAAGAGTAAATAATTGAAATGACATTTATAATATTAATGGCTTAATAAAACCAACATTTGTGTATATGTTTTTGTCATAGGAGTTAACTATAACCCATTCTTAACACAAATCTATTAAATTATAACATTGAGCAATTAATAAGAAATTTTCCTAACTGTTAAATGTATAAATCCAAAACAAAAGTTTGAATCTGATTATTTTAGACATAAATTACTATCTATCTATGTTTCAAATGTAATCTAGAAATTGACAGCATTAATTATAATAAATTATATGTTAACAATATTTAACCCAAACCACAGTCTCATTATAGCTCATCAAAACATTCAGGTTTTACATGGTAAAGAAGTAGAATTAGACTTATTTTTTAAGTAGTCGTAACATACATATACTTTGTGTCACTGAACATTAGTTAAAAGATGAACAAATTACTCTCATCAATAATAAATTTTACAACATTGCCAGTGTATTTATTAGGGAGGGGACAATATGTGGAGGTTTGCTTATTTATATTTAGAATGTCATTAAATGCAAAGAACAGAAAGATATTGTTGCCCTTTCAACTGAAGCAGCACAGCAGAAATATCCTGCATAGAGCTTGAAGAATATATTGTTATATGTGTGTATTGACCGCCACAGAGTGATTGTTTTGAATGGAAAATATGCTAAATCGAAAATATATTGTATTGTGTGGTGACTTTAACGTTAAGTTTATGGAAAAATCCCCTAGATGTGATAGACTACTTTTTTATTTATTTTTAGAACCTACTAGAATTACTTCACATTCAGCAACATGCTTAGATAATATTTTTTGTAACTGCCAATGTACAAAAATGTGTCTGATTAGTGATTTGCCATCTGATCAATTGGGCCAAATGGCTATCTTCCCAGCTAGAATGATTTCGTATAGTGAAAAAATTACCTGTAGACCAATCTCTTCGGGTAAAATTAAAATTTTTAAGGAAAGCTAATAAAATTACAAATATTGATCTTAAGCAACAAGACCCACATGTATTATATAAAGATCTACATAACATTATTCAGTCTGAACTTGACATTATATTTAAACATAAGACATTTACTATAAATAAAAAAACCAATTTTTGCGATTGGGCGACACCTGGTATATACATCAGTAGAAATAAACTATATAAATTATATGACTTAAAAAAATATAATTATTATCCATCTTTTATACAATATGTTAGGAATTATTCTAAAATATTTAAGAAAGTCTGCCTTGCTGCTAAAGTTTTATACATTAGTAGTAAAATAAAAAATTCACAGAAAAAAATTCGTAGTACATGGGACATAAATAATAACGAAGTAGGACGTCTCTAGATTTCTGCTACGGTCGATACCTCGCTCAACGTCGCTCTGCCGTCGCGTGTCAGTCGCTTCCAGTGGCGTCGGCGTGGACGCAGGCCTCCGACATTGCTTGCTCATGGTGGCAGGCGGGGTGTCTCGCGCAATTGTATTGCTGGAAAAAAAAATGACCATGTCTTATAGGTTGACTAGATTTTTGACGCTACTAATTTAGTATTTTTATACACTTAGTGCCTGATTTCGTTCTTATTTGTAAGTGTGTAAGTTGGGTACCACTTCAAATAACTGAGTTATGAAGTAAATTGAAGTAATTTTAACATAATGTATGGAGGATGGATGGATGAATTGATGAACCTCCTTGATTTTAACACGTAGTCAATATCTTTGTAGGGATATTTATCTTAGCCCTTAAAATGCAGGTAGAACTGGGACGTACAGCCAGTTTCATATGCTATATTGAAAAGAGTGCAATACACTTACACACTAACTGGCCTTAACCCTTAACTACAGTGGTGGAAAATAATCGCGTTTCTATAGTTGTGGGGTCCATTGGACCCATGTATTTGTAAAAGGCAATAAAAATGAAAGTATTCCGAATAATTAATAAAATGTTTATTAGCTTTATTATATATGAAATAACAAACATAGTATTTTTATTAAAAATCAACAACAGGAACATACATTTCTAGCATTAATTTGTACTTTATAAAATCACAAGCTTTTGAAAAAAATAATAAAAAATATAAAACTGGTCGCCAGGTAACAACATAAAATATTTTTTATAATAAAAATATATGTTTTCTAAGCACATACCAAAAACAAAGAAGTAAATTTTGAAACATTTTGACACCAGTTTCATTTAGCCTACTTACAAACATGTGCTGCAAACAACTTTTGCACATGTCATGCAAATAGGCTGCTGGCACATAGTACATAAGTGAACAGTCTCTTAGAAGGGTTGCAGAATGAGCACCTCTTCCCTTTGTTCCTATCCAAAATCGATATAAATTCTACGCGGCGACACGGCAGTCGGACGAGACGCACTCGCAATGGGCGGCCCGACTCCGAGAGCTCACGGCTGATTGCGGCTTCAACGACGTCGAAGAGGCTCTGAGGGACCACTTTCTCATGGGCATGTCAGCCTGTCATGAATGTATGAATAAGTAGACCGAATAAAACCATATCGTTTATATAGAGCCCAGCTATCCTATGAGAACGGGTGTATAATGCGAGGTCATTAGGTAGTCATTCCCGAGATGCTAAAATGAATGGATGGATGAAATGAATGGATGCTAAAATGAAGTCTTGAGGGAGTTATACCGATCTCATTTAGGAATGGTCAAAAGTAAAGTCGAGGCCCGGGCACGGCTGTGGTTTTCCGACATAGACAGTGCGATAGAGACCATGATCAGAACTTGCACGATTTGTTCACGGTTGCGATCGTCTCCACCGCGCGTTCCGCCTGCACCGTAGTCGTATCCAAACGTTGCTTTTGAAAGAGTTCACTTAGACTTTTTAGGACCAATTCATGGACGTACGTATCTGATTATAGTGGATGCATATTTTGTAAAGATTGTAAAAAGGGAATTAAATCGACTTTGTTGTTAACGGATAGCACGGAACGCCAAAAAATATTATTGCTAAAATATCTTTTTGATTATAGGAATTCGATACATTTTGCCACAGGTTTGTCACCGGTTCAAATCTTTTAGGTCGAAAGCTGAGGTATCGGTTGGATTTGATGAAGTCCGCCTCACCTTCGTTGTCATCTTCATCGCTTGTAAATAAAAAACAGTGCTTGCATAGTAATAAGGAAGAAAACAAAAGAGACGCAAGTTTAAATCCAGGAGATGAGATACTGTACAAAAAATATTTAAATAGTAATAAGTTTGTGTGGGAACGTGGAACTATTATGGAAAAAATTGGGAAGGTCGTTTATTTAATTTTTGACCATCGATCGTTATTACACGTTAATATACACAAAAACTAGATAGTGTTCTATTCTAAGAAGAGAATAGAACTCCAGGAGTCGACGGGGAGAGAGGAGAGAGATGATACTGTTGATGATAATCATGTCCCGTCATCTACGGAGGTGGACACGGTCATCGGTTCAAGAAATCATAACCGATTTTTAAGAAACATTCCTCGCGTAGACTGTAGAAAATACTTTTAATTGTTTATGTTGTATTAAGTTATTGTTGTATTATTTTACTAAGTTCTATTTCCTTATTTTTATGGGGAGAGGAATGTTATATATAAGTTAGGGATTGAATGTTGCTAGGCAACTGAAAATAAACAGACTGAAAATGGCGTAGCGTGTTGTTTCTTCTTAAAGCACATATTTAACAGTTCACATAGTGATTATGTCTTCGCGATTGGTTGACATATTTTTATTATTTTCCACGATGTAAACTGAAATTTAACATAAAGACAACTACAAAACAAGAATTATAAAAAAATACGTAAATATAGTCGTGGGTCCCATGCATAGAATTGGAGTAGCGCGCGAAATAAGTCCGTCACGCTGCGTACGCACCGGCTTACTGTCGTAAGGTACTGAGGTGCTCGAGGAGTTCCAACACCCACAGCGCTACTAGTGCTTGTTTAAAGAATCACTATGGGTCCACTGGACCCACGACTATAGTTAAGGGTTAATAAAACTTTATATTTTTAATGACTTTGTAAGGCGTGCTATGACTTGCCACAATATTTTATATGCGGGCTGGTTCAGAAAGCAGATAAGCAGTTCTAGAAAGTTGCATAGATGCTGTTTTATTTTCTTGATCAAAATAGGATGAGAATCCTCACCTGGTGTTCCCTTAATCGTATACTTCGAGGCCTCATAGACGACGCTGTTTCCGACGACGTCAGAGCGATTGCCGGGCCAAGGCAACAATAACAGAATAGTTATTGTCTATTGTAGAAAGCAAAAACCCAGTTTTGGTAGTTGCGTGATTATGTATTTGAACAGCAAAGGCCCCGAATTTGGCAGTTGCGCGTCCATATAGCAAAAACCATTTGTTTTGTAGTTGCGTGTTTTATTGTTTAGCCTTAGTCTTCGAACGATGAAATCACCAACTATACCAGTTGCGTATACGTAAATTTGAATAAAATGTAGGTAGATGTAAAAACTTGACTGTACATTTATATTGCGTAACGAAAAAAAAACACTGCATGTAATATGTTTAAATATGCCTTATGAATGAAGTAGGTACATATAATATTAATTATTTATTATAGAAAATAGCTATTCACATCGAATTGAAACTTACTTGGTAGTCTATCATAGATCGAGTCTTCAATATGTTTCCCAATGAAAATGTTCTTCGACTTTTTTCTTCAATACTCGGACTCCTGCGTTTTCTCTTTATGTTGTAAGCACCACGTCGTAGGTAAGTTGGGAACCTGCGAAGGGTTCGGCAGGAAAAAACCTGATATCTGAAGCGCCGTCAAGACCGGAAGCCGTGACACTGACGTTATTTTTTTTAATGTATCTCTAAAATACGTGCAAGGGCTAGACATGGAAATGCCACTATACAATAAGTAAGCTTAAATCACAAAGAATGAATTCACGAAATATAATGGTTGATCATTCTAGCTAGGGTAACTATACAACATGTTATTAGGGAAATTATATACCGTAAAATATATTATTAATGTTACTATTAATTACCAAAATATTGCACAGAATCTGATATTTATTATATACAGAAACAAATTTATTGTGACAAACATTACTTTTGTGGGGAATAGCTCTAAATTAAATATTTAAATACGACACCCTAAATAATAAAGAAATGATTACCGTCAAGACGCTAAGATGCAATAGATAGACAGATAGACTTGCAGACACACACGCACAGAGAGACACGTCAAACCTACATATCTCTTTTTTGTCGTAGTTAACAAGTAGTACATATAATTCTAAAATCGAAATAGTCCAAAGCTAGTCTAAGGGCATCGAATGAAATTAACATACACACCAGCTTTACCCGACCAAAGTGAGAATGTTAAAGTTACAATGGAAGTGTAAAGCTACATTTCCTGTTCCAACTTTAGTATTGTTCTCTCAACTTTGGTTTTCCGGGCAAGGTACGAGCAAACGTGAAAATTAGCTCAGCGGCTAATGCGATAGAGTGCGGGCCCAACTACTTCCGTTTTCTTTTCGGAATATAATCGTGTCTGTGCATGTAGCCGACTATAAAAATCTGTCGGAGAATTTCCTGTTTGCTATTCTATAAAATTCTCGTGTTACAATATATTTCACAGCCGAAACAGGTGCATCGAATTTTTTTTAGCATTACTGTTTTGAGTTTTGTTTCGTTTTGAACTATTTTATTATTAGCTAATTAAATAACAATTACTTAGACAAGTCATAAATGTATCTTAAACTTAAACTGTAATAAATTTGTTACTTTATTTAGGGGAAATAAGACGGCTAGTGCTAACCACAGGTTTTCTAACCTATCTAGGGTAGCAGGCACATCATTTCTCACTATAAATGTTAGTGTGTAATATTTTTTTGTCTTTGCTGTAGTCTGTGACATTGTATGCGATATCAATAAAGTTTATTATTATTATTTGTTTTTCAATTTTCTTTTCTCTCTACTGGGTAGCTACTGCAGCTGCGGGCTTGTGGCCAAGCAACTGCATGTAATGAAGAAATAAAGTGATGGATAAAATTTTTCGGCATATTATTATTATTATTATAACGTTAGCCCGATATCGTTAAAGGTCCCTATGTGTTGAAAATGTACATTAGTAACACATATTTTCGACATGCCTTCGATATTTTTAACGGAGTTAATCTTACTTAGTTTTTTAATCAACTACGATTAACTTTAAACTAGCAATTTGGTACCGAACAGCAATTTACGTCGTTACACAATGATTAGTATAATATAGTGGTATCGTGTATCTAAGCCACAGTATGAATTATCATCGGTCTGTTCAAACACCTCCATCCATCACATCGACGTTTATCATAACCGGGGGTTGGTCGGTTATCGTAACCCTGTGATCGATAAATAAGAATTGAATACATTTACACTGAATACGTATGAATGTATTCAATGAATTTCGACCCTTGTAGTAGTGAAGATATTTGTGCCGCGTCATTGAGCACACGTCGTAACTGTACTCTCAAACGGCGAATTCATATCTTCGGACTTGATGAATGTTGCCGTGTTTTAACACTCACGGATTTTGTCCCGGGCACTTTTTTGATTCCACGACGTTTCGGCTGCTTTCTAGAGGCCGTGGCCACGGGTGGACTGAGGTCGGGAAGTTCAACAAATTGGACGCCTATCACTTCCGTCCACCCGTGGAACGCAACCGAAACGTTGGGAATCAAAAAAGTGATCCGCGACAAAATCCGTAAGTGTTAAAAAATATGATACTCTCGTAAACCTAAGAAATCCGAATGTTGCCGTCTTACTCTATCAAAGTCATTTCACATTTCTAAGAGTAGGACGTCGCATTCCGATTCGGTCGTATAAAATGAAATCGAAATGGTCTCGGTGTGCGGCCTCAGGAGCTATTCTTAAACGGCACATTCAAACACTCGGACTCAACTTAATGTTGCCCTTTGAGTTCCAAAACAGTTTTGGAGTACGCCACCTCGTTCTAATAAAGAAAACGTCTTTCAGCATACACCTGTCTGTAGCGGTCATTGGCCCCGTCGAAAATCATGTTATATTTCAACGCACATTTCGCCTCTTTTGACAATGAAGTGACAAATGTTTCTAGTATCAGAGCACTATCGTATTTTGTATACTCGATGTCAACTGAGTTAGTAGCACTATATATATCACTTCGAAATCATGGGAAGTTGATAATTATTTTTCGAGTCATCAATAGGTTTTCCGATAAATCTATAATTATTGTATGTGTTTATCAATAGAGCACCGCAAGATTTTACCTAAATTCATTTTTAGTTTAATATTTCTTTAATCTACACATATAATATATCAAATAACAAGTTCTGACTGATTGACTGATTCATCACCGCCGAGCAAAAACTGTTGAAGCTACAGTCATGAAATCTGGCGAGTAGAATTGTTTTATTGAGTAGACACCCGCTACGAAAGGAATTTAAAAAATTCTACTCCTAAAAGGTGAAATAAGCGTTGAAAGTTTGTATGAAAGTTCGTCATTTCTTAAGTTGACATGAAATTTTATTCCTCAGCTACTGATTCAAAATAAGTGAACACGTATTTAAGCATTTTTTTAAATTCTAACCCCAAGGCAGAGAAATGGGGGCAAACTTTCTATAATTTTTTCTACGAAAGTTCGCAATTTCTTAAGTAAGAGACTTAAAATTTTGTTTTTGAGCTGCTAATTTAATTTAAAATTAATAAATATTTGTTTAAGAGTATGTTTGAATATATTTTTGATTATACTCTGAAAGTCTGTCATTTCTTAAGTTAGAAGCCTAAAATTAAGCCTAAAAATCATCCTTACTAATATTATAATTGGAAAATTGTGTTTATCTATTTGTTTGTTTATCCTTCCCAAACGAAGAAACCAATTGGTTTGATTTTTGGCATAGAGTTAGTTGAAAGTATGAAGGGTTACTTTTGGTCTAGGAAAAACATAACGTTTGTGAAAAAATCAAATCTTTACCAAATCTGGATTCGGGAGTTAAAAGCTAGTTTTTCATAGTTTTTAAGGTATAATGAGATACATCAATAACTGTCACTGCTTTTTCATGGATTCCGAATAAAGTCCGAATATAGGACAAATAAAATATATTCTACTCGCTCCAGTAAAAGAATATTATTCATTTACAACCATGGATGCCAGGGAATAATCATTGAATGTATGCTGTTAATAAATTCAATACGTTGTATCTCATAATAGCTTAGTTGCAGTCTAGCTTATTGAAATATGCATTAATAGCCTGACCCAGATTGTGCCTAACGCAAAAATAACAGTCGGACAGAGAGGCATCAACCTCCGGTACTCTTTCTTTGAATATTAAAATGTTTATACTAATATTATTAGGGTTGTTTATACTAATATTGTATGGTGTGTTTATTTGATTGTTTATTTTTCCCCCTTTCATATTACAAAGCAACCAATCGACTTGAGTTCTGGCATTGGAAAAAGTGTTTTAGGAAAATCATGACATTTAGCTTTCGACGCTAGAACTTTTGCAGTAAACTTTATAAGGGACCATCCATAAAGTACGTTACACCTAAAGGGGGGGGGATGAGGTAGCCAAATTGTGACATGGTAGGGAGGGGGCGATAGGTCTAAAATTCGTACTTTATGGATGGCCCCTAATTTGTTTTGTTACGTTACGCGGCAATATTGGTCGTCCATGATAGTTTGGCGTGGCGAGACTTTTAATACCGGTGACCAACAGTAACGAATCGTCTTAGCATAGTTTAATCACTAAAATTTTACACGATTTATTTCACACCGTAAAGAGAATCGAATTCATTCATACAATATTTATTACAATACAAAAATGATATCAGAAATGTTGAGTGTAAAATTGTGGCGGTGGCGGACGCTCGCTGCGGTAACCGCGCCAAGTTTCCATTAAACTTGACCAAATTTTCATTTGCACAATAATTGTTTTATCGATAATATTGCTACAGCATTGCTCTATTGTCCTTGTACAAGATGCTGAATACAATCAATATATAAATTATTCAAGTTTAACTCGTTTAAATCTAGACTGGCAAGTGATCAAATTAAGCAACTGGCTAGTGAAACTTGTATAAGAACTAACATGTTTTAATTCGTCATAGTACTTCAATAGTAGCTAACAATAGAGGTCAATATAGGTCTTTCATACATTTAATTTCCTCCGATATCGGGTCGGCGCCCGTCACCGATATCGGATCAGATAATGTTTTTCTTAATTATATTTAGGGGGCAAGCGATTGGACAGGTTACCTGATCGAAAGCAACTGCCGTCGCCCATGCACCCTCGTGACATCCGAAGAGTTGCAAGTGCATTGCTGGCCTTTATGAGGGAATATGAAATGGAAATAGGGATAGGTGGATTTGGGAAGTTGGGCCATCAGTAAACTCATGTAAAAACGCTCAAGTATGACATATCCTATGTCCTTTATCGGCACTCAAAATGCCGGTAATGGACGTAGGATTATACTAAACATCAAAATCGTCATAGCGATTTACACTTGAAAATAGACAAATACACTTTCGCATTAAGTATTAATGTGAAATCGAGATGTCAGTATGTGACATTAACATAAATTATTATTAGTAACACAAGTATGTGATATACAGCTGTTAATATTATATTATTTACTAGATAGATCTAGCATCATTTACTGTACTTCAGTGTGCCTGGCATACGTTGTCCTGTCAGGAAACTAAGACCTAAAGTGTATAAATTTTCAAAATCGCTTCTGAAGCTTATGGGGGTTCTACACGGCGGGAACAAATATCACGCAAAGGTGCACTTTGATGCAATCCAAATTGCACCCTCAGTTCATGGCGGAAGATTGAAAATAGCTATACTCGATGAACACCATTTACAACATTAATATTTCAGATGCATAAGACAGAAATCTTCAAGTCATAGGTAAAATAGCGAGTTCGTAGTCTCCGGAGGTAGACAATACAAAAAAATAAAAAAACAAACAATATAATATACAATAACATAGAACAATTTATTTAAAAATAATAATCATATTTATATATGTAATTGGTGTATTGTATATATAATATATTATGTGTAAAAATTTACACATAATATATTATATATACTTATAAATTATTTTATATATAAAAGTCCGAAAGCGTGATGGACTGTCGTTAACAATAATGTTATATAACTTGAATAAGAAGTTTGGATGAGATCCTAGGTACAAAAAACCTAACATAAGAATTAAAAACAATATGGACGAAAAGCCTATAGATGACCCTATTTTTAATAAAAAATATATAATAATAATATTTAGGGTACAATTTGAAGTGCATCAAGTTTCGTGTTTGGCAAACCCAAACCATATCATAACCCAACCTAATATTAATATCTAAAATGCACCTTCAGTTCATGGGCGTAAGATTGAAAATGTATTGCATCCCCCATTGGAAGTGCATGGCGCACACACTAGTTTTATAAATAAAGATTAATTTATTAATTCGTGTAGTAACTGCTGGCACAATTAAAACGAAGTATGAATTATATACTAGTTGGTGCCTTCGTTGCGCGAAAATTTGTATATCACGCGGGAACCGTACTTTTTCCCGTCATAAAAAGTATCCTCCATGTTGCCCAGATCAAAAAAAAATATTTAAATCCGTCCAGTAGTTCCTGAAATTAGCGCGTACAAACAGATAGACCGACAGACATTTTTTTTTTGTCGATATGTGTTCTATTACTGTTTTTAGCACCCCACTTACATTGATTTTTTTGTAAAAATATTAAATTTACAAACACTCTAATTTTACTGTATTATTATATGTATATTGATAGATTTTATTAACAGAACCTGCAATACAGTGATACATAACTTCCAGTGTTTGAAAGGAATTCTCGTACCATTCCAAAAGGCGTTATTTTTTAATGCTTACACACGAACGCACTTTCTACAAACATTTATAATTTTATAATATTAATGTAGTCGTGAGGTATAATATTGAACCTACAAAAAATAAAAAATGCGAACTAGTGGCAGTGGTAGCATAAAAATAACAACAAAATTAAATTATTTTTATGGCTAAAAGCTTTCAGTTCTCGCACATAATTGCGTCAACATATTATTATATGTTTATTAGAAGTAATGTGCCCTAGAATTTACTTTGTTTCATTCGAAACGAGCAATTTCCTGCTTATTATTGCTTTAGTCAGTTTCGAGGACAATTTTGTGTTATTAATTGAAGAGTGACAACAGCCGAAAATCACATTATGATTCAAATATTTATATTTCAATATGTATTTTATCATATTGTTATTTAAAATGAACTTTATGAACCGAATGATATACTTTAATTAAATTTCTTAATTTATATATTGCGTTTGTCGGTTGTGCGTTGGAGACAAAATTCAAAACTAATGGAGGTTCTACACGGCGGGAGCAAACATCAGGCAAAGGTGCACTTTGATGCAATCCAAATTGCACCCTCAGTTCATGGCGGACGATTGAAAATAGCTATACTCGATGG
>JAOTAV010009465.1:0-27871 GCA_026546445.1 Cyclargus thomasi | reverse complement strand
ATATATAAAATTCTCGTGTCACAATGTTTGTCTTCGTACTCCTCCGAAACGGCTTTACCGATTTTAACCAAATTTTGATGCATATTCAGTAGGTCTCGGCTAACATCTATTTTTCATACCCCTAAATGTTATGGGAAATTATTTATATGGCAAAACAGTTTGCCGGGTCAGCTAGTATTCAAATAATAAAATTGAACTGACATTAGTTTCTGAATGATGAAGGGTCATCCTTGTTCCGATACCTGCCCCCCTAGACAAGTGGCAAGCGATTAACGTTAACGACAATCGCTTCGCTTGTTTTGTATGGGATTGACATATTCGACCTCGACTAGATCACGTGACTTTTCGTTCGTCTACGTCAACCTCATACAAAAACACGACAAGAGATTATCGTAAACGATACTCACTTGACACTTGTCTAAGGAGGCTGAACCGACGTATGATGGCCGCGAAGTCGCGTCGCTCCCACTTTCTGTAGATATTTAGGAATCATCATTTGGAAAATAGCCTCCAGCTCGTCGCGCCATCTTTTCTGTGGCTGGCCTTAATAATAATATAATAATAATATCTATGGACGCCTCACACCACGTCAATCTGGCCCTGTGCTAAGTACCCGAAGGACTTGTGTTACAGGTACCAGACAATGGAAAATATATTTAATACTTTTATACTATACACATATTTAAAATTTTTATTATATAATACATACATTTAATATACATCCACGACCCAGAAACATTTAAAAACTTTTTTTTTGTTCCGTCGGCGGGATTCGAACCCGCGACCCCCGGCGTGAACTATCAAAGATCAACCACTGCGCCACAGAGGTCGTCAAATACGCCTTAAATACATCTGGTTTCTTCTGGCCCCCACCCAGGATCGAACCTAGCTCACCAATTTTTCTATGTTAGCTTAGCACCATCTCGAGTATGAGACAAAAGTCTAACCAGTAGGCTACGAAGCTAGTAGCTACACTCTTATAAAATAACTACGTAGATACAGTACCCCGACAAAAACATTGCACACCTTTTAAAAAAGACAACCAGCTTCGAATAGCGTTTAGCTGAGCTGATATCACCCCCAATTTTACTAATCTATATAAATATAATAAAACAGTAATATTGGCGTGTCTGTACAATTAATATTTTGGGGTACAATTAATAATAATTATCAATGTGGGGAGCTTAGGAACAGTAATAGAACACAAATCGACAAAAAAAAGTTGTCTGTACGCGCTAATCTCCGGAACTAATGAACGGATTCGAATAAATCTTTTTTTATTTAATTTAACATTTAACACATAGGATACTTTTATCCCGGTCAAATGTACGGTTCCCGTGATATACCTACAAATTTTCGCGCAACGAAGTTGCGGGTATCAACTAGTTTGTAATAAAAAAAAAATTAATATAGCATCCCTAGGAAATGAAGTCATGGTACAATTTACCTTAATCCCTTATCAAAAATGATAACTTATAGGAAAATGGGTGTATTTTATGATTAAAAGATTAATAAGAGTTATACAAGAACCGATTCATAATTGTTATAACAGCTCCTTATAGATACCAGACTTAGTGTTTCGTGTGCCAGATGAGCAATCTTTTTGGCCGGGCAACTAATAGAATCTCGAAGTTCCTCCGTGAGTGTCCCAACCCTAGCTAAAACAATATATTCAGATTAACGTAATTATGTCCCATCCCTAGTCACCTAGACGTGATATTTAACGTTAACGGGCTAGTGATGCGCTGGGCAGACGCTTCTAATTAGTTTAGTTTTAAACACCGACAACAGCGTAGGGATGTGAGAGTATCGATTTAATTTTATCGATAATATGTCATTTTGAAGTGCGTGCAATTGTTACTCTGATTTTAATTATAAGTAAATATCTAAAGCATCCGCGGCCTAGTTCGTAAGACCTTTCGTTCAAACACGAGAGGGTGCAGGTTCAAACCCGGGTGGAGGCGTGTACTAATGACACATTTTCCGATGTCAAGTACATAATACCCTATTCCTTCATAAAAGGGCCGGCAACACACTAGCGACTGTTCGAATGTCCCGAGTGTCCATGGGCGACGGCAACCCTGCTCGCTTGCCCCATATATATAAAAAATAATGTTTTATTATTTTCAAAATATTATAAAAGTTACAACAATTGCGAAAATTTCTTAAAGCTTCCTATTTGTATACAAAAAGCCCTTCTTTTTCTATGGAAATAGCAAGTTTTAGGGCGATATTTACAAGTTGGAACTTTTGCGGACGTAGCGAGTACGTGTGGAATTACGTGACGTAAAACACGTCTCGTAAAAATGCTTTTCAATCAACTGCTACTGAGTTTTTACAGTGCTGTTATATTAGTTAAATATTTATTGAACATTAATTAGCGTAGTTATTAACTCAATTTCCAAAAAAAAAAACTATTTCAATAATAATTTAAAAAAAAGTGGTTGCGCGTTCGAAATTCGAAAATATGACGTCGCTACTCGCTAGTGTTGTGTGCGGTTATCGATAAATTGACTCGCACTAACGACACAGCTGCTACTGATAGACAGATTGATACACGACAGAAATAATTACTTAACCTTTATTTCATTAAAAATTTGACTTTATGTCAAAATATTAATTTAATTTTAATTTTTAACATATCGCCGAAAATCACTTTAGAAATAGCAATGAATAATAATATATTTTTTAAACTTTAGAACATTACGCAACGGAACTTTGTTGCGTCAAAATAGCGTATCCTTTGTCCTTCTCCGGGACTCCAAGTGTGTCTAACAACACCTAATTTTGGCATAATCGGTTTAACGGCTTGTACTTGAAGGTAACATACAGACAGACACACATCCCCGTTTAAAAAAATTGTATGGGAGTAGGTATGAAAGTATGGATATTCGATATGGATATTAGAATGGATATAATCAACCATTCAAAACAAAATGCCAAAACCCTTCTTCTGCGCAAACGGATAAAACAATCTTGCAAATTTTAACAATCGATCCTTCCCAAATCCCTTCAAAGGAAAACGCAGGGCGAACTCGTGGCGAGTCAGCGAAACATAACAATGTACAGTTTCACTCAATTTTCCGAAGGGGACCCCAGAATAGTCGTTTATGGGGAGAAATAGCCGAAACGCATACACAATTTTTTGGGGCACACCTGTACCCAGATTCTATCTAATAGTTCGACCTAGTACGATTACAATCAAGAAGCTGCAATGGTTTATGTACAGCTAGATGACCACCTGCAAGTCCGTTTCGCCTAAAGTCGCTATCAAGCGACAACGGTAGTTTTTACAGGACAAAAAATAATCCTATATCCTATCCCGGGACATAGATAATTTGAATTGTTTATGGTTTTTACCGCGCATTTTGGTTCCGTCCCGCGAAAAGTGCCCTCGCGCGGCGAAAAAATGAGCCGAATTGCGCGGGCGGTTCGAGTGCACGTCGATGCATCGTTTAGTAGTCTAATTTGTTAAAATTTGTTTTATTATCAGTAATTCAGTGTACTATCTTTATAACTAAGTGTATTTGTGAGACTTTCGTGACATCTAGGTCACTATATGTCACGACGAATGTACATAGTCATATTATTCTCGTACATCCGTCGTTTCAATAAGAAACTTATCTTTCTCCCGTCCCGTAGGGCCTCGAATGGTTTTATCGAAACCGGTTTTGTAAACGTAAAATAATTGTGTATAAATAAAGTTAAATGCATAAAAGTAAAGTCTTATACGTATTCTGAAATCGGGATGCTGCCTCACCCTTACGACAATTGTGTCGTGCCCATTTTAATGTGACGTTTGAGAGTAGAGTTAGATTAAAACCATAATAGCAGAATCGGGGTCTCGTTTTACCGAGAAAATGGTCCAACTAAAACAATGTATACTCAATTTTTTGGGTCACACCTGAGCTACGATAAATTACCGAAACCGAATTTGCCGGTAAACAAAATGGACGATTAAGGTGCTCTCGAAAAGGTTCGGAAAAATTACGTATAAAAAACCTTTCAAAGGAAACTAATAGAGCCTTTAGGGTTCCATGGTACATGAAATTTTCTGTGTTCCTTTAATTTCTGTTGATATGAAAAAATGTATTTTATTATTGAGCTAACTCATTACTTTAAATAGGGTACAAACCATACGATAGGCCCTCGGATATGAAAAACAAGACATGTATATTTGTTTTTTAACTGAAATAATACTAAATTACTCTATTTTCAAAGGAAGGCCGAATAAATCTCGCCCAGCGTGTTGGTAAGGTTAAATCCGACACTGCATAGAACAGCGTGGGCTACTTAAAATGTACTCGAAATTACACTAGAGGTCGCCCTATGATCTAAATTTGACCATAAATATTTAAATCCATCGTGTAGGGGAGCTATAAAAACACTTATAATATATTCTTATTTCAATCACCGACTTCAATTTGTCATAAAGGTCTCGTTAACAGGTCAATAAAATTTAGAAAGAAAAAATCACACCCTTCAACAATAAACAAAAGAGTATTTCGTGTATGTTTATCGTGTCATGTCAAAATATTGTAGTGTGCATATTATAGTGTAGGGTTTTATTTAATCAAAATATGCAAATTTACAGCATATTTTAAAATAATATTGGTACTCCACGCTCCTCATCCACATCAACTATAACTGGGAAATTTCATGCTTTTACATTTACATTCTGCGCGTCTTTCGTAAAAAGGGATATATTATAGGATAGATTATCTAAGTAAGAGCAAAAAGTCTCCGTGAATGATCAATTTGTTCTTAAAATATGAGAGTAATCGCGTAACGAATCGCGATATCCGGGATTCCCCGTTCCCGTACCCCGGGATTTCGCGTCCCGAGGTTTCCCGGGGTTAGCGTCTCCGGGATTTATCGCCGGCTCAGACATTACGTCTTCAATTATCAGACTTAATGTGCCGCGCTTTTAGTGAGCTGTTTTGAAAGGAGAGATTTGTCGGGGAGAGATTTAGAGGTTTTGCTTCGAAAACAACTTAAGTACTTTCCTATTTTCGTTTCCTTAGAGAAGTCTTCTATTCTAGAAAGCGCCAGTGTCACTTTTTGGTTTCATAAACGATTCAGATTTGTAAATATACTACGGGACGACTTTATACAAATGTTTGCTGGACTGGGGGGTTATTACGACCTCTTATTCCTAGCCAAGTGCCAGTCAGTCAGCAGTCACGTGACCATGTTCCCTAACGTCACCAACATGATTAAAATCCGTTCATAGACAGCCAAATAAAGTATTAATTCAGTCAGAATAATAAGACGTTGTAATACGAAAAAATACCAAGGCAATTGTTGGCCGTGAACCAAATACCTGGTTTGTAATGGCCATAACAGCCCCCTTGAAAGATTTTGGAGACAGAAACTTATAATTATTTCAACTAAAATTAATAGTCAGATTATTCAATCTTAGTTAAGTTTAATAAATTTATAATTACTTTTCAATCCTAGTTAAGTATGTAATTAAAAATAATATACATTCATTTTTACGAAGACACGAGTGGATCAGTCAGCAATCAGTATTCCGTTCACAGGTTATAGCTGTCTATGACTACCTTATTTTGTTATTGCCAAACTTTTATTGTCACGAAAAATGTGAAAATGTGAAGAGCGTTGAATATTCCGCTTCTAAATTTATACAAAACTAACCTCAATATATTCTCAACATAGAGATTCTGATGAAGTTAGAATAAACCTGAACGGTATATCCGGAATGTGTAATCGATTTTCACGGATGCCAAAACGTTTCGTAAATAAAGTTTTTTTTGGAGAGTTCCCGCTCGACGGACGGTGGGAAGTTTATCAGATTGTAGTGCTGAGTTTTTTTCGAGGTTTAAGTTTTTGGTTTGTCTTATTATTCGACTCTACATAGGTTTACCAGATGGAAAAGAGAAGAGGCCTGGTTTCTCTCAGCATCATCGAGCATAGGACCAAAAGAGCGGATGTTTTTAATTTTGTTGGCAAAACGAACGAAGCAACCTTGCTCTGATTGGTCGGAAGTATCGGAGTACGTACACGCAGGTCTCTTATTGGTGCGTACTGTTTTAGTGCGAGCGTTAGTTGGTTGGCGGTTAACTTATCAGTGACAAAACACTGATAAGTTTCGGACACGGATGACTAACATTACTTCTTTATTCGTAACATTCTCGATGCTCAACTTCGACACTGTGCTGAAAAATATCTTTAAATCTCAAAACACAGACATAAAGCCATGATATTATGACAAACATCAACATTCAATCATATAATATTCCCCTTCATAACCAATTTAATAGATATAATTTGCGTTCGCACGAATCCTCCCAAACGAATACGACAATCGCTTCTGATCGGGCGGCCGCGATATCGTCTAACGATGTCACGTGACGTCTCGTTAGCATCACGTGATCGACATATTGAGATCCGCGATAGCAAAATGGCGGTAATGATGTTCGAAATTCAAATGTTTTGGAAAAAATATTCATTTGATTATGCTTAAGCGGAAAACATATGTACTGATCGGACGCGACTCATGTCTGGTTTACACGTATTAAGTAGATAAGTAGTTAACATAATTATAAGTGACTAAACTTGCCACTTGCTTCTAAATTTTGTGTTTACATAAAGTTATTAACTTAAAATTAAGTTACCTACTTATCTACTTAATACGTGTAAACCAGACGTTACGGACGCGACTGACAGCCGCGATACGCTTTCCATTCATAAAATATGTCTTTAAGTTCTATTTATGTTTAAACTGTGTGTAGTTTTTGCGTAATTCAATTTTAAAAAAATTATAGAATCGTTTGACAAATGTTTTTTTGTTGACTATTTTAATATTCTTTCGCGTGCGTTTTTAATTTCTATTCTAAATTCAAATCTTTTGTTTGACACTATTTTCAACGGTTGATTTGTGGACATTACATTCACGGAGCTGTCACACTCTAGTCATATTATTTAAGTTTTAAAATATGTGTTTAATGTTTATGTCTACAGGATGAACTGATTGTAATGATATTCTGTATACATATTACCAACTTTAGCGTACCCAAGCTGTCAACAACATCTAGCTTTAAACTAAAATTTATTTAATATAAAATTTTTAAAAATTTAAAAGCTGACAGTAGAAACTAGGAGTCCAGCACATAAGCCAAAAAATCAGGTCTGCAGATGAAGGACACTTCAAAATCATCGTCTTATTAAACTTGACGTTGATAGACGAGGAGCCCGTCAGTCGCAAGCCGGCGCGATTAATTTAGCGCGGGATCCTGGACTACACTCTACATAGACTGAGAGACGAGCACTTTATAAACTTAACAGGATAGCAATTAAATAGTAGACGTTTCATCTTCGCTTTTTTAAAACAGATTTTTTACATTATTTTTCCTACAATAGCTTCAACAATGTTAAAGAATGCCGGCCTTCTATACGCTATAAGTTTTGGAAGGAAATGTCTAAACGCGTGAAACTTTCATCTTATTAGACGACCTCTGTGGCTCAGTTGGTAAGTGCAATGGTAGCTTAAGCCGGCGGTCGCGGGTTTGAATCCCGCCGACAAAGTTTTTCAATGTTCCTGTGTCTTGGATGTGTACCTATTAAATATGTGTACCATAAAATAAAAATTCTAAATTTGTGTAAAATATAAAAAGTTTTGAATATATTTCTGTTGTCTGGTACCTGTAACACAAGTCTCTCGGGTATTTAGCACGGGTCCAGACTGACGCGGTGTAAAGCGTCCATATATATTATTATTATAGCTCCCTTACACGCTAGCTACTGTTTGTCAATATTCGAGAAGGATAAACAGATTTTTTTTTCATTTTCATTTCATTTATCAGTTTGGCACTATACATCAACAATACATAAAATTTGTAGTGCTTAAATAATCGATTTTTCACCCTTTCCATATGAGTCATCTCACATAATATGTTAGAGGGGACTTGGTCATCCCGCCCAGAGTAACGGAAATTAGCTCTTAGGCGGGGGTTCGAATCCCGCAAAAAAGTCGTCTGACGTGAGTATATTGTCTATGACATGACTGAAAATCTTATTTCCTTTGTCTTTTATAAACGATCCAGACGTTTAAGCCTTTGATCAAAAGTTTGCACAAATTGAGAATGAATGAAATGAAGCAGATGTTTTAAAAGAAATGTTTGTCTTTTTAAAATTTTAGATATATACGTGTGTTTTTTTTTTCTCATAATTTTCGTTTTTCAGCGAGATCATTGCTGGATTTTTATAAAAAAATTATAGTTCTCGCTTAGCGACAGTATACTAAAGAAACATTATTAATCTTCTTTTACCTTTTCGACGTAAAAAGAAGCCTGTGAATCCTGAATTAAGGGAGTAGAGAACTTCCTAAGCCCTGCGATGTTTCAGAGAGAAAAGAGGAAGATGGTTTTTGGCGGGGATTTCAGAGAGTGACATTGTGTATTTTGTATTTTTTGTTAAATTTGTATTATTTCGGTGTTTAATGTGTGATAATGATAGAATATCGAATATTAAACATTCGTTGTTATGCTCGAGTGTGGACAAGTGAACAGCTTCAAGAAATGTGCTATTTTGTGTTCCCCTCCAAAACTCGATCCGAAGTTTTAGTAAAGTTTCTACCGCTTTACTCAATCGACTGACTCGACTCTGACTGTTTTGACGTTTTATCTTTACTCTGACTAGACTTTAGACTTATGTAACGTTGCTAAAAACTATTGGAACAAGAAAATTGGTTTCCCGCCTTTACTTAACACTGGCCATGGTTATAGCCGAAGCGCCAAATAAATAAATAAATAAGAAGATGATTTAAGATAATACGCGGTCGGAGTATTGGATCGTGTGTTTCGGTGTTGACGTGAGAGTGTTACTCGAATTACCTGTAACAAAGAAACATTTAATTGTTATTGTGGCCGGCGACTTGATATCGTGTAACGATCGTGGTCATAACAAAAATAGATCTTGTCCAGTGAACAATTACTACCTGTTTAATGATAAATATTATTACAATTGAACCATGTATGTAAACATGGTCTGAACATTTTTTTTTTATAAAATAGGCAAACGAGCAAACGGGTTATCTGATGTAAAGCAGCCACTGTCGCCCATAGACTAGCCCGGTAGCAATCGCCGATGATAGAGAATATGCATTATTTTAATTCTTTGGTTAAAAAAAAGCTATGTAGTCCAATTATTACTTTTTTAAAGTTATAGGCCTTTAAAGTCAGAAAGAGAGATCCAATGTGGACTATGACGTCAAAGTCAAAGTACGTAACACTGCATATAAAGTTAATAGTAAATTATGTCTTTAAAGAAAGAGATGGGTAGAAAATTGAAATCGCTATTATTTTAGGTTATGGTTACGGGTCAGATGGCGGATTCCGATGTCTAAGTATTAATAAAAAAAAATAATAAAATTACTTTATTAAGCACACACGTGACAAAACACAGCCAGATATTATATAAAAATGGCAGACAAAATATTAACAGACAATCAATTAAATGAACCAGCTTATGCTGTGTAATGTGTATACTGCCTTGTCAGAGAGATTAACAAATTAATAATCTAACTAAAATATAGTTAAAATACTCTAAACTGGTATGTGAGCTCGGGTCGTTGACCCGGCGCGTGACAGGTGTTTAGCATGTATGAGTCATACGCACACACTAATGGTGTCTACCGCCTGCATAACTTAGGTAATTGATGAAAAGAATTGGAAGTTATTATGCAAAAGTTTGTCTGTCTGTCACCCCTTAACGCCTAAAACCCTATATAGATTTTGATGAAATTCGGCACGAAGAAAGAAGATGCTTTGGGTTTTTGGGAAAAGACGTGGTTATAATTGTACGGTTTCCGGTAATGAAACGTAGAAAATAATATTGTGGGCACTAATTTATATTCTAGATCAAAACTAGTCTAGTGTCTAGAACTCCAGTCTAAATTATTTTTAAATCACGTCAAAATCCGTTGTGTACTTTTTGAGTACTAATAAAAAACAGAAATAACGTATAATATGTTTTGTTTTTTTGTTGTTATATATTATAACAAACATTATAACTATTTATAACACATACAAATACTTATTTAAGTTAATTCATTATTTAATGGTTAAATATAGCCTATATCAGTTAAACTAACCAGTTTCCGTTACTAATGATAAATGTGTAATTAATTGAGATAACATTACGTATTAATTGAACAATGAATGTTCACACAAGAATTTAAATTAATTAAGGTATAATAACTAATTTAATTAGGTTTATCTATATTTACTTCTATTAATATTATGGTTTAGAAAATCTAGGGGCTGTATCACTAATTTCTGATAAGTGTCCGATTCGCTATCCACAACTTTCTGAATATTTTATCCGTCAGGTAAGATGTAATACGTCACTTATAAGATGTGACACAGGCCTTAAGTCGTTGAAAAAAAATTGCATACTTAAAAAGGGATTTCTAGAAAAGTACACCCAAACGGCGACTCTCCCGATGTTGCGAGTAGTTGCTTTCCATCACGCGACCTGTTAACTCGTTTGCCCCCTAATTTCATAAATAATGTTATGTTTAGCTTTTATCATTTTCATGTTTTCTTGTACATTATGTTTTTTTAATGATTTAGGGGGGCGAAACGAGTAGACGGCGTACCTGATGGGAAGAAATTGCGTTGTCGGCCTTTATGAGGGTATAGGGAACAGTAATAGGGATAGCGAGATTGGGGAAGTTGGGCCACCGGTAAATTCACCCACTGAACGAAACACAGCACAACGCCGTTTCATGCCAGTTTTCTTTGAGGTCGTGGAATCACTCCGGTCGAGCCGGTCCATCTGTGCCGAAGCATGGCTCTCCTACGGCTCCCTAGTAAACTAACTCAAAATAAGACGAACTTTAAGAACTATTGTAGATAAATTCGAGGTAGTTGGAGCTCAAAGTAAACCCTAAGTAAACCCAGGTTAAATATACCCTAGGCTATTGGAGACTGGACAGCGGCTGCGGTTACGGGTTATTTACGAATTGCTTTGGACACTAGTCTAGACTTTAGCTAGGTACGCTTTTAGGTGTTCTAGAATACTTATTAGGGACCATCCATATAGTATGTCACACATATTTCATGATTTTTAGGTCTCCCCCCCCCCTGTCACAGGTAGTCATTTGTGATATCACAAATTTGCACTTTTACATAAAATTGAAACCACCAAAATATTTCAAATTAAGATATTAAATTTAGTACCTACATTTGTAATGGGACGTCACAAAAGAAGGAAGAGAGGAGGAGAGGAGGAGGATGTTGCAAGTGTACCATGTCCATGGGAGACGGCAGTTGCCTTCCGTCAGATGACGCGCCGCTCGTTTGCTCCCTAATTTCATAGAAAAGTAAGTTTGGCATACCTACTATAGCCCGTATATAAAAGGCCCGCCGGGATGCAAAACTAGTGTTTTTATTGTGCTTGCCAAATAACATAAAGTTTTAGCTCTTAGTGAGGGGAGCGTTTTATAGACATTTTATTATCGATAAAATGTTACAACTTTGGGACGCTCTATACAAATTATCTTAGATCTTATTTTCCATTTATATAAATTTGATGTCATGAATAAATCTATACTTAATAATATAAAGATGAAGAGTTTGTTTATTTCTCTTTTTGAACGCGTTAATTTCAGGAACTACTGGTTGGAACCGAAAAATTATTTTTGTGTTGGTTAGTCCATTTATCGAGAAAGTCTATAACATTACGCTACGACTGAAAAAAAAAACAATAATAACCCAAAAATGTTGAAAAAACAGGGTACTTCAAATAGAAAAAAAAATTGTCGCTATTCTCCTATTTCTTTTTTTACTTTATGAAAATTATATGCCTGCGTAGCAATGATATATCCAACAAGAGCATTTAATTGGTATTAAAGTGTTTTTATCTGATTAACTTATACCCTGTTTATCAAACTTCAACAAATTCAGTTCAGTAATACCGGCGTTATCAAAACAAAAAAAAACAAAATTTAACTTTAATAATATAACAGTGTCACGTAGTACAAAATTACAAATATAAATCATAGAGTGTCGTGAACATCCACATTCCATTATTATCAATTCTATTCCAGTCTGATTTCGCTCAGTTGGCATTCGGATGAAGTACCGATTTTCACAATTAAATGCACAATGATCAAGTGGTACTGCAGCATCGATATTAATAGCACATCACTACAAGTGTCTAGGGTATCGCTCACTCATGTCTGTAAAATACGCGAAGCTCTGCTTTGTATTCTGAATAATTTATTAGTAGTAAAGTGATTAAGTGTTTTCAATATATCAGAATTGGACAATATAGCGGATTGTGTTACATAGAAATTCGTGCAACTAAATACAAAGTAAAATAAATAAATACAAAGCCCTTCGCCTTCGCCAAAGGAAAACGCTTATACACACTAAAATGGAAAAAATGTTATTATTCTATAGCCAAATAAAATTTGATGACCAATCGTGTGATACGATTAATTTCGTTATTTAAAATAAACTTTTTAACGTTGTTATTTATTGCAACCGAAGTAAGGTTATTCTA
The DNA here is from genome assembly GCA_026546445.1 of Cyclargus thomasi. Taxonomy (NCBI): domain Eukaryota; kingdom Metazoa; phylum Arthropoda; class Insecta; order Lepidoptera; family Lycaenidae; genus Cyclargus; species Cyclargus thomasi. Next base: position 15,340 of record JAOTAV010009465.1, on the reverse strand, counting down.
ATACATTTAATTTTTAAATTAGCTATTTTCATTTAAGTTTTAAATGCTTAAATTTTTCTTGTTTTAATAAGCCTCTTGACACCCAAATAACCACTTTAAAAATTCACGAGATATCGATAAATTATCCAAAGTATCGACTACCGACACGTCACATCCCTAGAACCAGGGGACCGCTGGATCGATGTAACGGTGAAAAACATGAGTTAGACTACTGCTAGCGTAACTTCATAGTTCACTAGTTAAGCCGGGATTTCGGGAGTTAGCAATTTCATTATCATTCTGTAATTGGTTTGTCAAATGGTAACAAAACTTTAGCTTATCATTTCGAGGGTTCCGTACCGAAAGGAAAAAACGCAATCCTATTACTGAGACTTCGACGTCTCTATCTCAAGAACGACAATAGCTAAAGAGTTGAAATTTTTACAGGTTTTATATATTTCTATTGACACTGTAAAAAAAAAATATTCAAAACAAAACAAATAAAATGTTTATGAGGGAATTAAATAGAACGCGCCGGAGTTTCCCAAAAAAAATCAATTTTCAAAATTACTTTATTGAAAAACCCAAAATTACAATTTAAAATTAACTAACATTAAAAGTATGTAATTGACTTGCTCGAGGTTGGAGGCTAAGTGGCGCGGAGTCTTCCACGACGATCCAGTTTCACGTGCGCAGAGTCAGCAGAAAGTTTCCCTGAATTCTTATTCCAAGTTACCGATGAGTATGTATGTTGCAGTGACGACAGTAAAATATACCAAAGAGTATGCAGCGATGTAGATGCGATATTAACTTGTAGCTTTTCTAAGTATCATCGGTTGTACGTAGTATAGGGGCATAGCAGTATATAACATACTGTCGAAAAACATAACCCTCCTTCTGACGTACTCGGGTAAATATTCATATTTTCACGTGATATTCAAATCCTACGCGACCGCGGTCAAAAGCTAGTAAACTACTGACATTTACTGACATTTTCTGATCTCAATTACATAATACGGACGCTCATTGCCGTGGGAGAGCCATGCTTTGGCAGGAATGGACCGGCTCGACTAAAAAAAACTGCCGTGAAAAAGCGTCGCGCTATTTCACTACATAATATCAATAAAGAAGATATATGTATTGTTGTATGTTTGTTATAAATAGTCTAAAACTACTGATCCGATTTAAACAATTATTTTAAATATAAATCATTATCACTGATCCACATGGGCTATAAATGACTATAATGATATCTAGAAAGTCGGCCAAGTGTGAGTTGGACTCACGTACAAAGAGTTCCGTATAAAGGTAGGGTATTAGCTAAAATAATTTTTTATTCCGTTTAAAAAATCGCGCGGTCGAATATTAATTATAAAGAAAACTCTTTGGCTAAGTGCTCATGTAATACGCGACAGAGGGCGGCCCTGACCCACATCAGTGTGAATAGACACAATAAGGCGTGGCGTACACGTGCGTGCGACCGTGTGTACGGACACAACGCGGTCAGCAATATACGCCAGCGAAAATATGCCTGTCTCACGAATACTCGTACAAATTGGGTTCCAAGTTGAGTTGGAAGTTGGAAGTCTAATCGTCAGCAGTATTTCCGCGCCAACTCTTTTGAAGTCGCTAGAGTCCATGAATGACCTACTAGATTTTATTAAAAATTAATTAAACGACACAAAAATGTGATGACGAATGATTTCCTTAGTCATTGAAATTTGTTAATCCCCGTATTCCTTAAATATTTGCGCACAGATAGGGCGCATCGGCGCAATCACGATGAGTATTGGGTACGCGATGGGTTAGTAAGCTTATGAAAAATGCGGCCCGCTTCGAACCGCCCCGTTACAGTGTGCGCGAGGCTTCATCAGTTCCGATACGTGGTATTTTTATCGTGGCTGTTATTGTGCATTTTATACCCATTAATTACAGTCCATGTTCACAAACAAGCTATCGCTTTCAGATGATTCAGTCAATTGCTTCTGATATTGCCGTGGGTGAGCCATGCTTCGGCACGAATGGGCCGGCTCGACCGGAGTGATACCACGGCCTCACATAAAAACTGGCGTGAAACGGTGTTGTGCTGTGTTTCGTTCAGTGAGTGAGTTTACCGATGGCCCAACTTCCCTAATCTCCTATCCCTATTCCCTCATAAATGACCGGCAACGCACTTGCGACTCTAAGGATGTTGCGTGCTTCCAAGGACGACGGCGGTTGCTTTCCGTCAGGTAACCCCTCTGCTCGTTTGCCCTCTGAATTTCATTAAAAAATGACAGAATTTTAACTTTCTTGCTATTACCCATCCCAAGATCAACCTGGAGACAGACAGACGAATAGACATCGAAGTCTTAGTAAAAACAGGTCCCGTTTTTACCCTTTGGTACGGAACCCTAAAAATCGGGAACCCCTGGCCTATCCGGTCAGCGTCACATAGGTCACGATTAAAGTCGGAGTATATATATACACTACAGCGAGTAGGCAATCTTCGACCCGATACGCAATCTCGTTTCGACGTCTCCCAACCCTGAGTTATATCACGACAAACGTTCAGTTATTTTTAGATGTGTTGTGGAATTTTACGTGTCGTCAGTGACACGGCGAAGGTTGTACGTATGTTTGTTAGTAGAAACGCTTGTTTACGTGGACATAGATATCTTTTACCTGCTAGATGCAGCGAGCACTGAGGTACACCACCGTTCGGAGAAATTCCCTCATCCGTTTCTCCACCAGCCACCCTTGGCTGTTGAAAGCAAGTCATCAATGGTCCATAATGGCTTACTTCAATCCCGTTTTGACCCTTTAGGTACGAACCCTGAAAATTAAGATAACTACCGTTTTGAATTTGGTTCCTCTCGAACCGGCAACCTAGACACCTTTTTGACGAGTCTCGTGGAACGTGTTTTTGACGGAGTTACTCTTCCGTAGTTTTTATTATTCGTAGTTTACAGCTAACCTACGGACACACACTATGACGAGACGCAATCAGGAAGTAACTTATGAATATTTTATATTACACGGCACCGACGTCATATTCGTTCTAATCAAACGGTCGTGTCGCCAGACGCCTTCACAAATATTTAATGATAGCTCTCACGGCCTTGTTCAAGTACGACGATACGAATTTGACACATAATTTTAGCTTCGACAGCACTAACGATGTGGTTTTTACCAATGACAAATTGTGTTATTATGGTTTTAATAGGTAATTCGTTTACATACTTATAAGGTACTACGTCTATATCGTATTTTTGGAACGTAGCACTAATTTAGTATCGATTACATAATGGAAAAAAGGAATATACATTTGTATTTAACGTTCAGAAATAAGTCGTATTTTATTAATTTTCTAAAGTGTCCCCTTAACTTTCATACCGACTTTTATAAAGGAGAAAGAAAGAGAAGGCTTTTTGTATTTTTTCTTACGTTTCTAAGACTAACTTATTCGTTAACAATATTACGTTCTGTGTAATTTTTTTTGGTGGTAGGGAAATGCCGTCGCCCGTCGACACTTGCAACATCAGAAGCTTTGCAAGGGTGATTTAGGTATTTTAATGAAGGAACAAACTACTGGAACGAGAATGAAACTTCCTACAAAGTTTGAACTTCGGTGAACTCACTCACAGGACGTTACACTGCATAACGCTGTTTCACGCTAGAATTCTGTAACTACAATTTATTTATCTGCGTTATCTATATTTAATTAAATATCGCTGTCATTATTTATAGCGGGTTAGATAAAGATTCACGCCTACGGTTATTTTTAAACGTTTCTCTTACGACACTGATACATATGTGATTTACGGAGTTGTTGAACGAGCGATAATGGAATTATACCCTAACGTCACATGTTAAATAATGTATCATAATATTTTGATGCTTATGATGCGAAAGGGCAAAGATAAGAACACATAGGTTACATTTAGAAACACTGTTTTGTGACAAGGGTGCGTTCCTAAGTTGAAAATTTTAAACAGCGTTCTTTATGGCCACTCATGTTTTACATAAACCATGGCTAAACAGTGTTATGTTAGTAGCCAGTCAAATCTCTTATCGCACTGGCTAGTACACTGTTATAGTTTCGAAACATACTTTTATTGCTAAAGTGGTTTCTAGCGCCATCTCTTATAACATAAAAGAACTAAGAATAAAGTATGGTTCTGGAAAATCAAACCAATTTCAATATTATTAAATACAGTTTAGTATTTACTAGCTTACTTAACTTAGTAGCTACTTTGTTATAAAATTACTTTTCTCTGGCCAGCTTTGGGTACAATCCCCGTGTCAATCCCAATGTGTCGAATCCCCTTTTTTTTTGGAAGTCGGATAAAAATTGGACAGCGAGCGTATCTTTTTCGCGTAGCAATTAGTTTGTTGCACTTTACTGCAATCTGTACATATGTATAATAAACCGGTAAAATTCGATTGTCTGTACAATCGTTCCGCAAAAATTTGTATATCACGCAGGAACCGTACATTTTCCGAGATAAAAATCCTATATGTTGCCCTGACCTAATAGCTATTAAACAAAAAAATATTCAAATCTGTTCAGTAGTTCCCGAGATTAGCGCGTACAAAGAGACAAACAGTCAAACAGAAATTTTTTTTGGTCGATATGTGTTCTATTACTGTTCTTTAGCACCCCCACATTGATAATTTTGTAAAAAATATAAAACGTACAGACACTCTAATTTTCTTAGTCTTTCTTCAATTAAAATTTAAACATCGTTGATATGTTCCAGGCCCTACAGATCCACCTGCAGCCTGACGAGGGAGACATTCTCATTTTCATGCCGGGACAGGAAGATATCGAGGTCACCTGTGAGGTAAGGATGTTGGCAGGCCTATAAGCATCTTATCATTACTACTAGGATCTTGCAGCTTGGCATTTTCTCATCACCTGCGAGGTAATAGGATAATGTCAAGCCACAGGATCTTAGTTGGCATCTCGACAGGCCTACGAGCATAGACTGCTTGCGTGATCAGAACACGCTCTCTCCTTTACAATAGAACTCTCCTCAGATACTGACAGAGCGTCTAGCTGACCTGGACGCGGCGCCGCCTTTGACGGTCCTGCCGATATACTCTCAACTGCCCGCCGACCTGCAGGCTAAGATATTCCAGCGCGCGCCGCCCGGACAGCGCAAGTGCATCGTCGCCACCAACATCGCCGGTACGTGTGTGTGTGTGTGTGTGTGTGTGTTTCTGCTGCCCGCAGACCTGAAGGCCACGTACGTGGTACGTGTGTGTGTGTTTCTGCTGCCCGAGAACCTGAAGGCCACGTACGTGGTAAGTGTGTGTGAGCGTATGCACGCGTTCATGTTTATGTACACACGCACAGTAGTAGTGGCCACTTAACTAAGGGCGTACTTTCTCAAATAAGGATAAAGTTTTTTTTTTATTGAATTTTATTTGCCAATTTTCTCATACTATTATAGAAAAAAAGAAAAAAACTTGTTACAAAATTATCTACAGGTAACTTAGTATATGTCATAAAAACATCTTCCAGAAACATCTTTGACCGTGGACGGCATAATGTACGTGATCGACTGCGGCTACTGCAAGCTCAAAGTATACAATCCGAGGATCGGCATGGATGCTTTACAGGTGAGACATTATCCGACAATTTCTTATATAATCTAAAGAAGCAAACGTGCAAACGGCCTACCAGATGGAAAGCAACTACCGTCGCCCATACACACTCGTGACATCAGAAGTTGTTGGTGCGTTGCTGGGCTTTTATGAGGGAAAACGCTCTCTCGAAAACGAGGAAATCTTTTTGAAGATTTGCAGTTTGTCTTAACGGACCCCCGAGAATCTAACCATGATAAAAAAAGCAAATAAATTATTTAGGAAACCCAGTTATTAGTATTCTGTGTAAATAATTTTGGGAAAACAACCCTTTTGGCGCTGCTATTTTCACACTTTAAGTATTGTCACACACACTTTTTTTTCAACGTTTTTTTTTGTTTGCCTTATTGTAAAAGTCGCAGACATTGACAGAACTTATAAAACTTGGGTGTCCGTAGCCTAGTGGGTAAGAACTGTAAAGTACCAATGAGACATTTTCCGATCTCAAGTACATAATACAGACGCTCATTGCCGTGAGAGAGCTATGCTTCGGCACGAATGGGCCGGCTTGATCGGAGTGATATCACGACCTCAATGAAAACTGGCGTGGAACGGCGTTTTGCTACGTTTCAATCAGTGAGTGACTTTACCGGTTTCCCAACTTCCCTAATCCCTTATCTCTATTCCCTTATAAAGGCCGGCAACGCACTTGCAACTCTTCGGACGTCACGAGTGTCAAATAATAATGCACAGCGCGACACTTGTTGCTACCCGTGAAGTTAAAATCCGACCCAAATCGTAAATTAGCCGTGTTATTTCACTGATATAATCTTAAGTTGGTATTTTATGACATTATATTTTAATATCTTAGTTTTATAACTTGAGGACAGCCAAATTTAGCTAATTTTAGTGTTGAAATTGTCGTGAAAGTCCAGAGATGGATGGTAGCGGGAAGTGATACCAGCCACCTGCCGGGCTAAGATAAATTCACGACAAAATTATGTCTACACGTTTCCTCGATGTTAACCGACTTATCTCTTCATCTCCACTAGCCCTAACATTACATACTCATAATAAATATCGACAATTAGACTACGCTCGAGAGAGAGAGATATCTCGCGAGGCGTAACTTAGACGTACTGGTCAATAAATTTAATAATATGTCCTTTAGATCTACCCTGTCAGCCAGGCCAATGCCCGCCAGAGAGCCGGGCGCGCAGGTCGTACAGGCCCCGGCAAGGCCTTCTGTTTGTACACACAGCGACAGTACCAACAAGAGTTGCTACCGGCGACCGTGCCCGAGATACAGAGAACCAACTTGGCTAATACAGTCCTGCTGTTGAAGAGTCTGGGCGTGGAGGACCTCCTGGCTTTCCACTTCATGGATCCGCCGCCTCAGGTATAGTTTTAGGATGTTCTACAGCTGAGACCTTAATAGTAGTAATCAGACACAAAGCCCAGGCAAGGCTTCTGTCTGCACACACAGCGTCAGTGCAATTAGGAGCTGTTGCTAGCAACTGTACCTTAGATGAAGATTACCAACTCGTGTAATACAGTCCTGCTGCTGATGAGTCTGGGTGTTGAGGACCTCCTGGCTTTCCACTTCATGGATCCGCCGCCTCAGGTAAGGATAATAGTTTTAGGATGTTCTACAGCTAAGACCTTCTGCTAATAAAGTATCCAGAAAGGTGCCCAATACTTGTGGTAAAAAGCTTAAATATCTGGGAATGTAATCAAACACAGGGCCCAGGCAAGGCCTGTACACACAGCGGCAGTACAATTAGGAGCCGTTGCTAGCAACTGTACCTAAGATAAAGAGGACCAACTTGGATAATACAGTCCTACTGCTGAAGAGTCTGGGTGTTGAGGATCTCCTGGTTCTCTACTTCTTGGATCCCCCGCCTCAGGTAATGATAGGATATTTTAGGACCTTCTGCTGCGAAAGTGCCCAGAAAAGTGCGAAATGCTTATGTGCCAAGAAGCATTAATATTCTCGAATATGGGCAAAGGCATGATCAAAGGACCAGGACAGGCTTCTGTCTGTACACAAAGCGGTAGTACCAACAAGAGTTGCTGCTGGAGATAGCAAAATATTTGAATATTCTTTGCCTATTTAAGCTATATGCTCCGGGTTAATACTAACGCTCTTACTTCTTTCAGGATACAATCCTCAACTCCATGTACCAGCTGTGGATTCTCGGCGCGTTGGACGGCACCGGTGCCCTGACGCCGCTGGGCAGACAGATGGCGGAATTCCCCCTGGACCCGCCGCAATGCCATATGCTGATAGTGTCCGCGGAGATGGGCTGCAGTGCTGAAGTGCTCATCATCGGTAAGTCATCATCACAATATCATCAATAGGCAGAAAAATGGCGGAGTTCACCATCCGTGATGCTCTGTTAGTGAGCTAGCGATTACCGATTCCTCAGTATTCATATTTCTTTTTGTGTTTCGTGGACTTCCCTGGTAATAAGGACACAATTTTTTATAATGTGTATTGCATGTAACCTTGATTGAATTGAATCAATTTAATGAGTGGCAATGATTGTGTCAATGCTACTTGCAAGTAATAATGATCTGACTATTGATGGATCCATCACCTTTGTAAACAAATTCGAAGTTTGCTCTCATTGATCAGCACCGGACGCGCCGCATTTTTCATCATTGTATGTAACGATGTAAAGCCTCGTGCTGACAAACGTGCCTACCTTGATCAAGATGTGTGAGTGAGAGATATGTGCGTTTATTTCAGTATCGATGCTGTCGGTGCCGTCGGTGTGGTACCGGCCGCAGGGACGCGAGGAGGACGCGGACGCGGCCCGCGAGAAGTTCCAGGTGCCGGAGAGCGACCATCTCACCCTGCTGCACCTGTACAACCAGTGGAAGTCTAACAAGTGAGTGGTGATGATGATGATGATAAGGACGCAGGGCCTAAGAATTTCCATGTGCTGCAGATTGATCACTCTGCTGCACCTGTACAACCAGTGAAATTACAAGAAGTTAGTGGTGATAATTATGATAAGTGATGATGAAGACGCGATGATAAAGAAGTTTCAATTGCCGGAGAGTAACCACCCCTGCTGCACCTGTAGAACCAGTGGAAATATAAAGAGTGAGTGGTGCTGATGATGATGATGATGAATGATGATAAGTGACGATGATGAAGACGCGGCACGTGAGAGTAATCGAATTTGCAATCTTTTCTGTCCGTCTCCAAACTTTTGTTCATATTATTTATTTTTTATATCAGCTACTCCGGTTCCTGGTGCACGGAACACTTCGTTCACGCGAAGGCGATGCGCAAGGTGCGCGAGGTGCGTCAGCAGCTGAAGGACATCTTAGCGCAGCAGCGCCTGCCGCTGGTCTCCTGCGGAACAGACTGGGACACCGTGCGGAAGTGTATCTGTTCAGGTAAATAGCAGCACTGGGAGATTTGGCAACATCGCATAGGGTGCCAACAGCTAAAAGTCTTTCCACAGCGCCTACCACTGCTCTCCTGCAGAACGAACTGGGAGACTGTGCGGTAGAATACATATTCAGATAAATAGCAGCACCGGGAGATTTGGCAACGTCGCAGAACAGCTTGTATCAGATTTTAAAGGGTCAGGAAGTTTGGCAACGTCGCATGGTACGCTATGAGAGCTAGCATAGCGTTAGTAGAGATAAACTAACAGTTTTCTACCGTCTTTGGCAATGGCGATCGGAAACATAAAGTTTCTTTTTTTTCTCAATTTCTTCCATCATCGAAAGTCTTTAGTAAAGCATGGCGAATATTAGATTCTGTGGTACTATTAACGTTGCTAAGAAGGGAGTTTCTGTCTTTTGTCGACATTGAAACTCGAGTCGAGAAGTAACGCCTTGCTCGGTTATAAGAAATTTTCACATAGAAACTGTCATTATCTTTACCGCTACCACCACGTCGCTGGTCTCCGGCGGAATAAACTGGGATCAGTTCAGGCAAATCTATACTGTGGAGTCTGTGGATACATGCGTTGTGATGATGTTTATGTCCTCTGATATAATAGTGGACTTAACACTGAAAAATATTTCGTAACTATGAATTGTCTCGTCCACAGCGTACTTCCAACAAGCCGCTCGTCTCAAAGGCCTAGGAGAATACGTGAACTGCCGGACTGGCATGCCGTGCCATCTGCACCCCACGTCAGCGCTCTTCGGCATGGGGAGTTCCCCCGACTTCGTTATATACCACGAGCTGATGATGACCAGCCGAGAGTATATGCACTGTGTGACGGCCGTGGACGGGAGATGGTTGGCCGAGCTCGGTCCCATGTTCTTCTCTGTTAAGGAGACTGGGAAGTGAGTGTTATTTTAATATTATTTTAGAATTCTCGTGTGCGTGTGTTTGTCACCAAACCTCCACTCAAACGACTGGACAGATTTTGATGAAATTTTTCGAGGTTCAGATTCATAATTTGGAAGATGTTTCTTCTTTTTTGGTTTAACGGACAACATTTTTCTATTTTTATATAATAATATCCATGCGCAGCCACCAGTTATGCAGGGTATAAAAAATGTAAGTGATAAAACTTTAAGGATGGTATGTGTCCCCGATCGCGCTGCTTCACTGTGAAAGTTCACAGTGAACTATCACTGTGAAAGTAGCAGCGCTTAAAGTGAAAAAAAATCTGACTTGTATGGGTCACTGGGGGCTTAGCCATACAAATCACGAAAAAATTTTATGGCTTCCAGCGCTGCTATTTTCACATTGTACTCTATATAAGTTACGCATACAATCCCTGAAGTTTTATCACTTACTTTAGTTACACCCTGTATAGTTTATCATTACTATTGTAAATATAAATGTTTGGATGTATGTCGGTCTATCACGCTGAAATACTCAACGGATCGACGGACGGAACTGTAATTTGGAATTCAGATAGTGTGTTAGTTGAATTAGATTATAGGCTACTTTATTCCCAGTGAAAGCTCAAGTAGATTACATCATTTATGAATGTCTTATTAATAATTAGTCGGACAAAGCTGCGGGTCCAATATAATACACATAACTTGAAATAGGTAAGGAATCTCACACAGGTTTGCTATAGCTTGACCACAACGTGGGACGGGTAAGAATACTATCGCCGTCAGCGTTAACGGCCTCCTGACATGGTAGCGTGGCCGATAATCATGGTAACCCTCCCCAGCCGCACCGCGCTTATACCCAAGACGAGCTATAGCGCTTGTGGTCAAGCTATAAATTCGAAATCAATTTTCAGATCCAACCGCGACAAGCGCAAAGAAGCAGCCGTCCACCTGCAGAAGATGGAAGAAGAGATGAAAGTGGCGGAACAGAAGATGGCAGAAGAGAGGAAGAAGAGGGAGGAAGATGTGCCGGTGAAGCAGGAAGTGGCCACGCCCGGCCTGAACACACCGCGACGCACTCCGCAGAGATTGGGCCTATAAGTCATGAAGTTACGCTATAAACGAGCAAACTAGTCATTTGATGGAAAGCAACTGCCGTCGCCCATAGACCAGTAGGGAATATGCGTCTGAAACAGAATTTATTAAATGCAAATTATTATGATTATTGGGCTAATAGATATACTGAATGACAAAAATCTAAGATTTCTGTTGAGAAATGAGTTATTAGCGATTATATTTTGTACCCATCTCTGTCTCTCAAAACGTAATTTAGTATGAACTTTGTATGCAGTTTATAGACTTTGACGTCACAATCAATATCGGATCTCTCTTTCTGACCACTTTAAAGGCTTGTAACTTTGTTACTTTCAATTTTACCAAAAAACTAATTGGACTACATAGTTTCTCAATAACGATAGATTTGTTTAAACAAAATATTCCCTATTGCAATTGTGTTCATAGGATTGCTTTCTATCAGGTAACTTGTCTGCTCGTTGCCCCCCTATTTTTAATAAAACCTCCCTGTTCCCATTTAAGCTACTAGCCTTTTGATACAATTGTTAAGTTTTTATATAACTAAACTAAAAAAAAAGACTTACATTTCCATATTTGTATTTTTTTTTTTAGTTTAAAATGACAGTATCATTTTAATTTTAATTAAGATTAATATTGTGAAATTGTATTTTTAAGGAATGAAATAAAAGTTATTTTGTAAACAAATATTTTTATTATCTTTTATACAATCTACATTGGAGTCGTTGTGGAAATTAAATACTACCTGAAAAACCCTTTTATCAAGCGAACGTTAAGATTAATAGGTAACGTATAGTTTTAAGATCGTTAGAGAAAAACCGACATGCGAGTTGGACTCACGCCCGAAGGGTTCCTAACCAGTAGTGTGCAAAAAATCGAGAAAACGTGCATCCGAAAGCTAAACAGATTTGACAGTCTGTCTGTTGGACAGAGAGACAGACGAACAGACATTGAAGTCTTAGTAATAAAGTCCCGTTTTTACTCTTTGGGAACTCTAAAAATGGTAATGTTCGATTCTACGGCCCTAGCATATAGCGACTTCGTAGCGATATCGCATTTTACGAACTCTGTGGCTCAGTTGTTGAGCACGTTGGTCGACTTCTCTCGCGTGGAATTCGAGAATAACACGAAAATTAGCAAAGGCTACTTTTGGCTTTGTATTTTCCGAAACCAAAAGTAGCTTGTTACTCTCAGTTTTTTCATGTTTAGAGAATAATCTGTTGCATAGCTAATAACGCTTGTAAATTTCTCCCAGCCGTTTTGTCGAACGATCTTGAAAGTATGCGCTACCTCTATCTGCTTTAACTATGGAAGCACAATTGAAATACAAATATTTACTTTCATACGTATGTCTTTTGGCTCTAGAAAATTCGTGATGTATTATATTTTAACCGACTTAAAAAACGAGGAGGTTCTATGTTTATTAAAGTGAAAAAACTTGAAAAATGAGATCTAAGGATTACAACTTAAAATTTTCAAAAATAGCTAATTTAAAATGACTGTTTACTTTATCATGAATGGTTCATACATAAATTCTCTTTAGGAATCCGGTTTAAATAGCACTCATTCACTTCCACAGAATATAATCGAAGACACAAGTGTAAGAAGCGGGTAACTAACAATTTTAAATCTCGCAGTTTTTTTTTTTGGCTTAAATGGAAAATTTCTAACCAGACAAATGTTTTCAAATAAAAAAGTGCAGGTTTTGTGTATTAGCTAGATTATATGTAAGTTACAAAACATCACGTGATAAAAGGAAATGGTGGGAATGTGAACCCCTGCTGGATTATTAGCGGATTTCGTGTTAAGCTAGAATTTATAAGAGGACAAATTTAGACTCATTTCTCATAATGTTAGTTCTTCACCCACTTACGACTTCATTAATCATAATAATTCATGGTCGTCTTCCACTTACAGTTTTAAAATTGATTATGTAACTAGCTGAACCATTTCTAAAGTAACTTAAAATATACAAAATGTTGATAAAATTTTTTAGTTACACAAATATTTGCAGTTAGAAAAAGACTATATCTTTACTATTTTATGCCTATGCATAAAATATGTGGCTAGTTATGTGTGACTTTACAAAATATGAAAACTAATTCAATCTCTATTTCAGACGTTTAAGCCTCTGAAGGAGCGCGTCCACTGCACCGGAATCTAAGCGTGCGTAGCGGACGGAGCGTCGTCATTATTAAAATACCGATGGGGTGCGTCCACTGCATTCGGATTCAGCATCGGCAATTTAGTAGATTAAGATATCTATCAAAACGTCAATAAGTCAATAACTCATAGAGAACAGAGTTGTAAGAAACAAAATAATAGTTTAAAAAGTTTTTTAAAGAAGTTTATGTTAATTTCATGTTTAAAGTACAAATCGCAAATACGTAAAAACTTAAAACTTCAGGATTTAAATGAAGCGTTCACTCGGATGACAACGTCAGGCAAAATACCGGTCTCCCGTGCAGAAATGACGATCCAGTGCACGCAGTTCCATAGAAATCGATACAAAGCAACAAATCTGCCCCTCTAGACAAGTGTCAAGCGAGTGTCGTTTACGATAATCGCTTGGCGTGTTTTTGTATGGGATTGACATAGACGAACGAAAGTCACGTGATCTAGTCAAGTTGGAATATGTCAATCCCAAACAAAACAAGCGATGCGATTACCGTATACTCGCTTGACACTTGTTTAGGGGGGCTGTTCGCTACGTCCGCTCCGGTTCAGGCGCAGTGCACGCGCACCTTTCAGCTCTTAATACTAAGAGCATGAACAAAACCTTTTGAGATGCTGTTTATATTCATAAGTCTCTTTATTAATGAAAACAGCATCTCTAAAGTATGCGCTGACTATTAATACGGTATCCTACAGTATCCTAATTTAAGGAATTCTAAAAGTTTGAACTGCCGGTTTAGTATGGCAATCAGAGAAAATTATTTCTATGGAAGAATCTTAAGTTATAGACTTATTTTTCAGTAGAGGAACTACAGCAAAATTTTACGTTTATAAATTGAAGTTACACGTGATTAAATAAAAAAAAATGTTCAAGAAACATTAAACGCGTCCTTTCAAAAAATTCTGTAGTCTATTCTTTCGCATTGTACAGTTGCCATGCTAAGCCTGCAGTCAAAGTTATATTATATCATCTTTGCTAGGAAAGTTTTTACATATATCTCTATTTTTTAATTATCGTTCTCTCTCTTATTGCTAGGGACCACATTACAAGCTTCTTTATCACTAGGTCAATAAAATATTTCGTATTTATCTTACTAATATATTTGTTTAGCATATCATTTTGAATGAATAGACTTTGTTTTTTGAGACGTTGTAATAATTGTAATTATTATGATAAGACTCATCATAATAGTTACAATTATTGATTTATATTTTTGTTAAAACTATAAATCAACTCTACAACTAAGCGTGAACATTTTTTTAACTTTTATGTAATACAAGATGTCGCTCGCAACTTCGTTGCCCAAAATTAAAGCGGAAACCGTACACTTTTCCGAGATCAAAAATATCTTTTGCCCTTTCTCTGGAACCAAAGTATCTCCATACTATTTCTCAAAATAGATTCAGTGTTCGTAGGCGTCAAAAGACAACAGACAGACAGACACACTTTTGCATTTACAATATTAAAACGGATTTAACAAAACGCTTTAAGGACTCTAAATCACTTACACTAATCAAAATAACAATATACCTAAATATATAACAATTATTAACATTATTAAAATTTAATAATAACTATGTGTATACCAGTAAGGTCGATTGTCCACCAACACCACTATCCGGGAAAGAGAATATTTCGGCAGGATAAAATGCAACTTTATGACATAGCTAAAAATGAAGCTTATAGCCTAGATCATAAAGTTGCATTTTGTATGGCCAAAAAAATCTCGTTCTCGGTTGAATGTTTTGGTGGACAATCGGCGTAACTATTAAAATATTCCACAAGTCACATAGGATACTACTATACAAGTTCTTTGTCTTGCTACTAGTCTGACACTTTATGTCAGACTATGGCCGTTTGTCCACCGCACGCGGTTACCGTCAACGAGAGTATTGTGAACCGATAAAATGCAACCTTATGATTTAGGCTATAGGTTTTATTTTCTAGCGACATTGCTCTAGCGTCTATGTCGTCGCCGATCTGTAGTGGCGTAGAGCAAAATGAAACCTGTCGCGTAAGTCATACAGTCGCATTTTATCAGCCTGAAATAATCTCGTTGACCGTGATGGCGTAGGGTGGAAAAATGGCGTAAGGCATACCTTATACGAGGTGTGTTCAAAAAGTATCGCGAATTTTGAATTTTCGCGGGTTACGTATATTCGAATTTCGTTTTTTTTGTGGCGTTATGTTGGTACTCAT